>JAHWFP010167606.1:0-14763 GCA_023313725.1 Lithobius niger | reverse complement strand
AGTTATTTCATCCAAAACGACTACGAGGGATTTCATTGGTGGGAATGGAGGCAAAATGAAGGCATATCACTCTTTTTTTTTAATTGTGTATTGACTCAACTTCACTACCGTGCAGATGAGTAATAAAGTGCCACGTCAACAAGAAATTGATTTTCAACAATTTGCTACTACCTTTTGCCTATAGGCCGACCCATTCTCACCTTAGTTACCTCTTTAATGGCTTTTGGTTTGGTTTTAATTTTGTTGTAATTTGTTGTATTTAGTTAGTTTTGGTGCGTTGATATCACTCCTTTGAAGGGCCAAACCACTCCCAACTTGGTGGCCTCCTTACCAGTTTTTGGCTTTGTTTATTTTACTTTGTTTTTACACTTGGTTTATTTTTCGTGAATTGGACATGAATACAATTTCTTTGCAACGTTGTTTAGATTTATTGTGATATACTAGTGTGTGCCTAGGCACGTACGTCAGTATACACGTTCTCATTGTCGGAACTTTGGCCGTCCAATGAAAGACGATGCCGACAATACTAACAATGGTATATACGCGCCCTCCAACGCCATCCCTGTTACGCCCCTAGGCTCCAAACCATAAAAGGTACGCAGTTCGTATTGTAGTGCACCCATTCGTCCAATTTCATAGCTGGAAGCCGTCCTGTTATCTCGGAATCGATGAATAATCACCCTATGGGATTTAACATGGGGATGAGCGAACTAGCTAGGTAGTAACACATTTTCAACGTTATTGAGGGGTAGATTTTGCATTGAAAGCAGCATAGCTAGCATTCAAACGCAAGTTAATTTTTGTCAAGTGGGTCATTGCTCTCGATTTCAACACAATTTAAGCTTTTGTACCGCATTATTATTTTTCCCCAAGTACGCAATGGCGTCGCGCTACAATGGTTTACAACCTCGACAATTGAATTGATGTGATGTTTGTTGTGATGATTGTTGCCTAACTTGGCGCGACACACTAGCGTGTGTCTAGATTTGTCTGCTGCTCTCAAACCACACGCGAGCATTAGCTCTTGTGGAATGAGTGTTTGCTTTTGTGGTAATTTTGTAATATGTGTTGCGTGAAAAAACTTACTTAAAAAAAAAAAGTTACGATGCAAGTTTTTCACAAGGACACATTATCACGTGTTTGTAGTGAACCAATGATAGAACAAATCCCAAGTTATTACTTTACAGTAGCTACAAGATTAAGTTTCTGTAGTCTATGAGTACTGGGGAGTTGGCATACTAAGCATTGTCGACACTAACGGCAATTTTACTGCGTGACACCAATGTAAATTAAGCGTGTTGAGAAAACCATGGCAAGGAACCTCGCGGCGATAATGCGCCAAAGGGCGGATAATTTCGGTATTAAAATCTGCGACACTGGCAGGCTGTAATTGGGCGAACTACTGTTTTTGATAATGACGGTCAACCTACCACAGCCGCCATGCAAAGTGTTCCATCCTCAAGAAACTGTTAGAAGACTGGCAGCGCCACCAATGCTTGATGGGGCCTAAAAAACCCCTGCGCATGCCCAGACGCGAAATGTAAATGTTGAAACACAACGTGAAAGCAAAACTTATCACATGCTTCTCTCGTTTTGCTCTCTTTTTGCTCTCGTTTCGTTCTTGTTACTCGCTTTTAATCTCGCGATTTAGCGCGATACGTGTATGGTCTAAAAGTCAACGTCAAGTCACGCATTGCACATTACGTCAGTCCCGTTTATGTAGACACATGTCAGACGTTAATCGCACACCATACTGTTGTTTTGATAAACCGCTTCAGGAAACGAAACGCACGGAGATTTGGCACTACTATCGCTGCTACAGAAGGTCTGCACACTTTCTAGATTACAGGTAAACGTTAAGTAGATCGTCCTTCTCGAAGAGAGAGTATTAGTCCAAGCTGTAGCCATGGTGCAACACGTAAATACGAAAGCACACTATATGCATGCCATCTGCGGCCCTTTCCCTATGAAGCTTAGACTGTCCACCACGTTCCAAAATTAAACATACACGCTTAACAGCTAATATAAATGTTCCTAGTTAGTTTTAAATGCCAACCTACACTACTACTCTGTCTTACAATACGGTGATGACCGAGGGAAAGAATTAATGTCTACGACGGTTTTTTGTTTACTATTAGGTACGTAACTTGCATTTAAATGATGGCGTTGTCTTTTAGCAGTTCAACAATTAGTATAATTATTAGACAATAAATCAAGGTTTCTGAAAACTGTGAAATTCGCAAAACACACACAACGTTATTACTCGAATTTAATGACATAAATAATTTAAAAGCACAGACTTTATTTTTAGAAAAAGGTAGGAGACTTTATTTTTAGAAAAAAGCAGGAGAAACAACTTTCTTTTTTAAGCTCCCTAAAGTTTATCTGTTACAAATTTCTACAAATCACTTTTTTTTTTTTTACTTATTGTAGCTTCCAGTAACTGTAATTTTACTATAGTTTCGTAGACACGTGAAATTATAAAACGCTCATCTATTTGTCTTTAGGGTTAATGCCTTCAGTGTCAAGGACAAACACTAATGGGGAAAAAAAAACAAAGAAGGAAGTTCAAGGATAAAAAACGACTTTCATAGGTTCCCGGCAAACTAGAGAAATGAGCCAAGCACAGCTGAGTGGTCAGGACAGTGGTCTCAGAGCCAAGAGGACGCGAAATCAAAACTTTCTGTGCCTGCCGACTTTAAAACAGTAGTGCACTCGGTGAGGGAGTGGGGCAAGGAGTAACTGTGTGCCACACGACCAGAAGTTAAAGGTGCCTGCCTCTATATTGGCTTTCCTGTAAGACTCAATTTTGAATTTCCTGCCACAGGTTTTTTGCCACGGAAATGCACTTCGGCTTATGTCGATTGTGGCAGGTTACAGATCCCAGGTATTTAAGTAGCAGCTAACGGAGATATAGATTGTATAATAAATAACCTATTCATTTTTGCAACACGGTGCGCCTTCAGGCACACAGTTACAGTGTTACAACGTAACGCGCAACGTAGCCTATATATAGATCAGTGGGGAAGTGACGAGAGAGACGCTGTTGAGGAACCCAACGGCGACTCGTAGCAACTTGATGTTGCCATGGTAACATGATTTTAAGCCTAATTTTCATTTTTAGGCCTAATTTTAAAAATGTAGTTTAATTTCGTAAGTAACAGATATAGGCCTAATGGAGAATTTGGTTCGACGATAGGCCTATTCATTCATGCAACAATGCGACGAGACTATTTTAAACGAAGCTAAAATCCATTTGTTTTTATTGAGTGTAGGATTTTAATTCGACGATCAAATGTTATTATTTAATTTAGTTACGTCGAAGAATTCTATTAGCTATAAGGAAGTAACGATGTTTTAATTAGCCATGTTATTTCACTAACTTCTCACACTGAATCTAACGTTGTAAACAATGGTCGTCAATATCTGGTACCATTGCGAAGTTGAAAAAAGCGACGGACGGACGGACAAAGTCGCTGCAATAGTCTTCTCAGCCGGTACGGCTGTACAGAAGACTACAAAAAGGAGAGGGGGTGAGTGGTCGAATTAAACTACGGAGAGAGGCAATTCTGCTAGCTAATACCTTGGCCCTTTAACACACCACACTCGTCATGAGCACGAACGCAGTTCTGTGGTCCATCTCTTTCCCCAACACACAGGGGAGGGCCAGACTAGAATCATACTGGGAAAAGCAACTGTACAATTTTATTTACGAAACAGTATGCATTAACGAATGGTTTTAGGGAGCATTCGCAAATTAAGTAACACTTTTTTTCTAGCAACGTAGCCCATCACCCCACCCTTTGTAACACCAGTTTATCGAAAATTAAATTTTGCGAAAATTAGTGTGTTACGTAACACTTCGTCATACACCCGCCCCCCCGCCCCCGGGGTCACAGATGGTAACACACGTGGCTAACCCCCCCCCCCCTCCTCCACCCTCCAGGTGTTACGTAATTTGTGAACGCTCCCTTACGAGAATCCAAGATACATAACCTTCAGTGCCAGGGACGTGCAAAAAAGCATAAATATACCACTCCAGAGTTCGTGTTGGCATTGAAGGGGTTAATATATTATTGGTTGATTTTAACGTACTACTTTCAAAATTATTTTATTTGTCATAGTGTCACGGCATCGGGAGAAAAAAGGGTGGGTGGCCTGGAATAACCGAAGGTCCTTTTTGAACAGTTACGGTTATCTCGCGATGGAGAGGCAATTCTGCTAGCTAACGCCTAGGTTCTTTAGATGCCACAATGGACACGAGTACAAATTCAGTTGCCGGACTCATTGCCTCCCAAATGTACAAGGAAGGGATAAGGGCCAAACGTGAACCATAGTGGGGAAAAAACCTTTGTAAGTTCTTATTTCGGAAACAGTCTGCAATTAAAGACTGCCATTGTGAGAAAACAAGATACACTAATGTAAGAAAGAAAGACAGGACAACAGACTGGGACTCAAACTCAGAACCTTCCGCTCACTAGGCCGATGGCTCTAACCACTGAGCTACTGGGGCGGACCCTGCCTACGGCTCAAAGATGACTTGAAGGTCACAAACATGCACAAGGTCAACACGCTACAAATAATGCCATCAGTACTTAAAGACTGGTTGCCATCAAACGAAAGTTTGGAGCATCAAGTGCCATCGAGCGCAGTAATATAGTAATATATAGTAATATAGTAATATAGTTCTCTCTAGCATTTGCTCGCTACAAGCATAGGAATGCACAAAGAAATATCTTTAAAGACAACAAACAAGCCACGTTCCTTCTGAATTATTGAGTAAAAATTTGGTACGCCCTCGTGCAGCTGGGATCAAGCTATAAAGATTAACGATACTAATGTCACTAGATGGCGCCACGGAAAAATATAAAGAAAATCTCCTGGCGCCCTCTAGTAACACTAATATCATTAATCTTTATAGCTGCTTTCCAGGTGCACGATCGGCGTACCAAATTTTTAATCAATAAACACACGATAACCAACGGCGTCGAGTTAAGTTCTGCCAACAATCAACGAGTGGCGAGTGGCCAGAATTCTCACCCGTTTTGAAGCTCTCAGTCCCCTATGACAATACAACACGACGGGATCGCAACAATGAACGAGGACGAGGAGTGCTGGGATCCACGGCGGAGGGCTGGGATCGTGGATCCTGGATCCCAGCACTCGACGTGGATCCCAGCCCCCGTTTGTGTTAAATGAAAAGTGGAAGAAAACAGACAAATGTAATAAATTTACTGAAACAAATCAAAAAAACATGACAGATAAGAAAAAAAAACAAGGGGCTACAGCGACTCTCTAGTCGCATTGGTCTTCTGTACAGTTCCTCCACTTCCAATGTTGAGGCGCACACCTCTATCATGCTCTACAGCAGCTATCTCTATATACTATATAATCTAAAAACAGTAACCATCAGAATTGCCCGTTACAAATGTGTTAGCTTTTAAGCGTATTTTACGTTTTAGGCATAATTGTCAGCGTTTAGGCCTTATTTATAACTTTAATTTCGTAAATAGCAACTAACGGAGATTTGGATTGTATACAGTAAGCCTATTCATTTTTGCAACACGGTATGCCTCCGCGCACACAGTTACAGTGTTACAACGTAATGCGCAACGTAGCCTAATATAGATCAGTGGTAGTACGGACAGGAGAAACGCTGCAGCAGCGACTCGTAGCAACTATTGACGTTGCCATGGTAACGTGATTTTATATCTAATTTTCATTTTTTAGGCCTAATTTTTTTAACGGCAGTTTTACTGTAAGTAGCAGACAGGCCTAATGGAGAATTTGGTTCGATCGTAAGCCTATTCCATTCATGCAATAATGCGACAAGACTCTTTTAAACGAAGCTAAAATGTTTTGGTTTTTACGGCTGGGTTAACACAAATCTTTAGGATTTCAATTCGACGATGAAAAGTTATTATTTAATTTAGTTACGTCGAAGAAGTCTATTAGCTATAAGGAGGCAACGATGTTTTAATTTACCATGTTATTTAACTGACTTTTGACACTGAATAGAACGTTGTAAACAGTGGTCGTCAATTTCTGGTACCGTTGCGAAGTTGAAAAAAGCGACGGACGGACGAACGGACGGACAAAGTCGTTGCAATAGTCTTCTCAGCCGGTACGGCTGTACAGAAGACTAAAAATAACGTTCAACAATTCACGTTACTCACAACATTACAACCACTGCATTACAAACGTTGGTTTCCATTAAATGACAAAAAGCAATAAAGCAACCGAATATAATCAATTAAGTGGAACAATTCTTGAAAACAACACCACCTCAAACGTAAAAAAAAAATCATTCAAGAATTCATGTTAATTACGACAATTTTAAAATTAAACGTTGCTCTTTTCGTTTCGTGTATAGCATTGCGTCCTAACGAATATTATACAAAAACTTTCTTCTGGCTAAACGCAACAATGTATTCCACTCGCGCTCAACAATGTACGTCGGACTGAGAGCTTCAAAACGGAGAAGAAGGATACCGCCCACTTTCCTCATGCTGGAATCCAACAATCCAATGTTAGATCCCAGCATACTTCTCACCCGTTTTGCAGCTCTCAGTCCTCTTATAACAATACGGCACCACGGGATCGCAACAATGAACGAGGATGAGGAGCGCTGGGATCCACGATTGAGGGCTATGATTCTGGATCCCAGCACTCCACGTGGATCCCAGCCCCCGTTTGTGTTAAATGAAAAGTGGAAAAAAAAAAACAAATGTAACAAATTTACTGTGCTCAAAACAAATTTAAAAAAACATAACAGATTAAAAAAAAATAACGTTAAACAATTCACGCTATTGCAACCGCTGCTTTACAAATGCTGGTTTCCATTAAATGACAAAAAGGAATAAAGCCACCGAATATAATCAATTAAATGGAACAATTCTTGAAAACAACACCACCTCAAACGTCAAAAAAAAAATCGTTCAAGAATTCATGTTAATTACAACATTGCAACCGCTTTCAAAATTAAACGTTGCTCTTTTCGTTGCGTGTAGCATTGCGTCTTAACGAATATTCTACACAATGGCTAAACGCAACAATGTATTCCACTCGCGTACGTCGGGCGGATAGCTTCAAAACGAGTGAGAAGAAGGATATCGCCCGATTTCCTCATGCTGGAATCCAACAATTGCTTGGGACATTGTTCGATCCCAGCACTCGGAAAGCGGGCGATATTCTATACATCCACGAACTAATTTGTTTTAGGTTTCAAGAAGAACTGGCTAATATTTACAAGTAGGATTGGTGTTGAATGGTTGTATTGTGCTCCCGTAGGTATTTTATGATTTTGTTGTATTACTTTAACGTATTTCAAATGCAAATAAATTAACGTAAAATTAACAGATAAACATGTATTTAAAAGGTCTATATTTAACAAACAAATTTAAAATAATCAAAATATGAGAACCGGTTGTGCCACCATAGCTAGTAGGCTTCTCTGAGAACTGCTTAAAAGTTTTCCGCTTAAAATTACACTAAACTACACGAAACTAGCTTGTATTTAATTATTATTTAGTTTAGCTTAGTTGTAATTTAGTTTACTTTAGATTTGAGCTGAAAATAAGCAAAAATTGCTAGATAGAACAAGTGGCGCCATCTGAAAACTCGGACGGAACTAATAGAAATGAACGCAACACGTTTCAATAGGGACTTGTAGAGTTACAAATTTCCTCCCCAACTCTATAAATTCTTGGTTTAGGCGTAAAGAGAATGAAAAGGCAACAGCGCATTTACAACGCGTCTAAAAATATGAGTTATTTTGTTTTATTTTTATTTTTATTGTAAATTCATTATTTTACGAGCGGAGCAATGGCTTGCCCCTAGTATTGATTAACTATACGTTTTCTGCCCAAATTTCCACCATAATTTTTTTTTATTCATACACCATGATGGTTTTGGAAAGGAACGTGCTCGTTGACACGATTCGTTATCTAATCTGTCGTTTGAAGAGATAACACTTGGTAATCATTCCTCTGCCTCCACTTAGATATCAAACAAGAAGATGACAAGCGTATGATAAATGGAAGATGCATGGTTTCTAATATCTCAAGGAAGTAAACATACTCGCTACCTGGGTGGCTTAGGTATGCGCAAACATCGCACACTGGTACGTTTCCCTCGTGCGCAACGTGCATCATTCTATAGAAGTTTACCCTCTTCTCGTCTCAACGACGTCCTGGTTTTCATAGTGGGGTTGGATAGTCCCAAAAAGTGGAACAACATTTAAGTTCTGGCAGTGAACGTACCCTTTGGGGTGAAGATAGTACAGTACCGCTCAAAAATAAATGGACAAACCTTTGTTGCCATGTTCACGCGCTTCCAACAATGGAAAGCAAAACTGGAGCCGAAGTTCGGTAATCAGCTGTGCTCGTATGGAGCGCCAATACTTTCTAAGTTTATTGTTGACCGCAAAACGAAGCCTCATCCAAAAATGACCGATTTTGTCATTCCAATACATTATTTTAATGTTTCTGAAGATATTTACGAAAAACTTAAAGTAACTCCCAAAAGGGCACGTTAGAATAGCAAGTTTTCTAAGGAAGGCACACAACTGGATATTTTTCATAAAAATGAGGCGCAGCATTTAAATTTTTAAAAATATCGAGAGTCTTTTAAGGGCGTGAAAATGTTATAAATAATTAAAAAAAAAAAAAAAAAAAGCGGCTACAGCGACTACGACGTGTCGTAACGTCTTCTGTTCACTTCTCCCACTTTCCATAATGTGTGTCCCTCTACCACACTCTGGAACAGCGATCTCTATTAAACAGTGCGAGTCACAAGTCCCTTGCACCGCACCAAAAGCTCTACAGCATTGGATTTACCCACCTGACTCATATTACTTTGCTTTGTCCGTAATATGGGGGGGGGGGGGGCGCGCACCTCATGAGCTTGCGTTGGGCGGGCCCTGTCCCCCTCAACCTCCTGATATAACATTTAATTTTTATCCTCTGAGAAAAAGTTGTTCGGTTCCAATGGGGGAAATATACGCATGATCCAGCCAATATGATCGCTGAAAACGGCGTGCTAATTGGATAAGCGGGATGCATTTTATTAATTACATCTTCAATTTAGCCCCAACACCCACATGAGGGCTGCCCTGCACGGTGCAGGAATATTGTCCGGTGCACCCATCAAAGGACCTTGGGGGGGGGGGGGTCATGCATGGGGTACCCTGCCACCTTTAACCTCCGATAATTACCAAGTTTATTTCTGTTCCATACAATAAACATGACTAACATCCTTGGGTTGAACAGTTGATTCCTGCCATCTCCCATGTATAAAAAACCGCTGGCCCAGCTATCACCTACGCCTGTCGTCAACTGATGACGATTGATGATGACCGGAGGGGGGGGGGGGGAATAGCTTATTTCTTGAAACATATTACATGAACGTTCCCAATCAACTGCCGAACTCAGGGATTTTTTTTCCTGTTTAGTTTAAGGAACAAAGAGAAACTATGTAACTGGGGGTTGAGGGGGGCGTGGCGTCCCAATGCCATCTTAGGGACAACCGTTAGGGACAAACGTTGGTCGGTCCTATGCGTCAGGTGTGTAATCTCAGTGATGTAGGACCTATGACGGGTGCACCGGACAATTTCCTGCACCGTTCAGGGAAGCCCTCATGTGGACGTGGGGCTACAATGAAGATATAATAAAACGCATCCCGTTTATCAAATTAGCATGTCGTTTTCGGCGATCACCTTGGCTGCGCCATGCGCATATTTCCTCAATTGGAACCAAACGTCCATTTCTCATGAGAAGAAAGTTGAATTTGTTTGAGGGGAGCAGGGAGTCCCAACGCAAGCTCATGGGGTGGCCCTCATCTTAGGGACAAAACATAGTCCCACGAGTCAGGTGGGTAATTCCAATGCTGTAGGGCTTGTGGCGCAAGGGACATTTGGCCCACCCTGTATAATCTAAAACACAATTGCTAGTTAAAAATGTGTTAGCTTTTACGCCTAGTTTTAGATTTTACGAGTAATTGTCAGCTTTGATGCCTAATTTTTAGCTGCCGTTTTAATTTCATAAGTATCAGCTAACGGAAAATAGGGTACGAGAGTAGGCTTAAGCTCTCTCCAGACAGAAGCAAATTATGTGCGAAGCAATGCGTAACTACGTGCCTACAAGGTCAAAATTTATACAATCGTTTGGTTGGTGTTGTGTTTAAGGACCAATGTTGAAGTCTTTTTGACACCATACTGCGACGCATTGCAGCCGCGAGCAGGCACTCTGGTTAGGGCTTTATTCACGTATGCAAAACGGTGCGAAAACTTGATGTTGCCGTGGCAACGTGATTTAATTCTTAATTTCCAGCTTTTAGGCCTAATTTTTTAACCTGCCGTTTTAATTGCTGCTAATGGAGAATTTGGTTCGAGGGTAGGCCTAGTTATCCATCCACACGGTGTAGAGATTATTTTAAAGGAAGCTACTGTGTGTCGTTTTTAAAATCCTTCTGCTTTTACGGTTGCATGTCTTCCAGTAGTGGGCAAATGCGACGATCAAATGTTATTATTTCATCGAGTTACGTCGATAAAGCCTATTAGCCATAAGGTAGCAACGATGTTTTAATTTGCCGTGTTTTTAGACTAATTTTTGGACGCAAAGACAAATGGTGAAAACAGTGTGTCTCTATCAGGTGCCGTTCCGGAGTGATATCAGGGCCAAAACCAAGTTTGTGGTCCGAACCATGATCACCAAAGCTATACCTTTTTGAATGTGATTTTTCGTAATTAAATAAATTCTTTTTACGTAAAGTTTTGAATTGCAAGTCTTTAAGACAGTGGCACTCTTATTCCAATTAAAATCTCATTAAACAAGAACAATATACGCTATCTGTTCAGTTTATTCATTATGCATTAATGTATAAGTAGTAACGTGGAGTATGATACGAAATACGTTATTAAAAGTATTTTAAAGTGTTTCCGTAAAGCAGGACACATTTTTTACAGTTGGAACGCTATTTGAGTCATTAACAGTAAATAAGGCGGATCCGGTCCTGTCAATACTGTTGAAAAGGCAAAAAGCCCATGTTTGAAAACATAATTTAAGTGAAAATAGTTCAGAATAAAGTTGTATTAATAAATAATCCTAGTTTACTTTTGGCTCTTCGAACAATCGTCGACACAGTGCGAAAATTACAGCTAACTTGTTCAGCAACCTGTCGGCTGAGTTGCTATGTGGATGGTTGCAGCATTAAATTTCGTTGGGCTCCGTTGTCTGGCACCAGCAGTTTGTGGCATATCAAACTAGGCTTATTTCGAACGTTAGTAGATGGAACATTTGCAGTTTACTCCCTTTAAGCATTGTTGGCCTACTGCGAGTTTTGATACAGATTGTTCTCCGTTACCGCTATTTCTTGCAACAATGGAAGTGCTCGTCTTGTTTA
Source organism: Lithobius niger (assembly GCA_023313725.1). NCBI lineage: Eukaryota > Metazoa > Arthropoda > Chilopoda > Lithobiomorpha > Lithobiidae > Lithobius > Lithobius niger. Next base: position 3,363 of record JAHWFP010167606.1, on the reverse strand, counting down.
CAGCAGCAGGCCGGAGCAGCACATCTATTGTTGTGTTTGTCCATTTATTTTTGAGCGGTACTGTACATATGTTCCTGAATGTAAAACGCCCGACACCCCAAGTTTTGAAAGTCTCATTACTCAGCGTGGTACCAAAAATAGTACCAGACAATCCCAGAAATAAATTGTCCATTTCTGTTTTACACACATACAAAGCAAGATATTACATCTAATAAGTCTTGGCATTCCTAAACCTGCACACTTATTAGTGGGCGCCTTGGGGCCCAAAATTGATGGAATTGTTCACCTTGTGTGAAAAACATGAAATTTGGTATGGATGCACATAAAGGGTAACTGGAAAAAATAGCTATCATAGCAAGTTCAAAACCACCCCTGAATGGGGAGGGGGTGAATCACACCCCCTCCCTGTCCAAAAAAATCTTTTTTTTTTGCTGTAACACCTAAACCGTCGACAAATTAAAAGCATAATGTGAAACAAATGAGCAGATCACCACCTTTCACAATATCCAAAGCGTGTCCATTTCGGGCTATTAGAGACCTTGCAAAACCACTTTGAAATCGAAAATAGCCATACCCTTTTGCCGCTATGCCATTAGAACTTCACTTTTAAAAGGACGTAGAAGGACCTTATCTCACCTAAACAATTTGGGTTAGGATTGATGGAAAGAATAGATACCCCTTCAGAATATCCTAAGCATGTCCATTTCGAGCTATTAAAGAGCCTGCAAGACCACTTAGAAGTCGAAAATCACCACACGGTTTCTCTGCGACGCCATTGCCTCTTCACCTTAAAATGGGCTTAGGACAGTCCGTAGCTAAGCTAAACAATTTTCGTTAGGGCTGATGGAAAGAATAGATCATCACCTTTCAGAATATCTTATGCATGTCCATTTCGGGCTATTAGAGCGTTTGCAAGAGCACTCCTCTAAAACCGAAAATCACTTTGACAGAGCACTAGCGCGAATTAAGGGCGACAAAACTTGAAATATGATTTTGGGGTTCAATGGTTGCTTTTACGTAAAAGATGTATATAACTTTTCCCGAATTGTGTGCTGAATGACTGTTTCACGTTATGCTTTTGATTTGTTGGCGGTTAAGGAGTTTCATCCCAAAACCGGTTGGTTTTTTTTTTTTGGGGGGGGGGGGGAGAGAAATCACCCCCTCCCCTCTGGGAGGTTTTGAACTTACTATCAGAGTTATTTTTTTCAGTTACCCTTTGTGTGCATCCGTACAAATTTCACGCTTTTCACACAAAGTGAACAATTCTGTTAATTTTGGGCCCCAGGCCACCCTACTGATAAGTGGGGAAGGTATGTCAAGTCTTATTTGCTGTTAATACCTAGGGGTGGGTGGGTAACCGAAACCGAAATTGAATTTTCTGTTTTTACTGAAAACCGAAACCGAAACCGATTCTGATTTTGAGTCGGTTGTTCGTGCAGTGTTCGAAAAGTCAAAGATTGATTTGTTGCTTTGAATTTTTTAATAATTATCATTTTCTACGTATATTTCACAGCAAATTTCCTGGTCATTTAAAAAGAAAATAGGAGAGGAAAATGGTTTCACAGCTGAACCCATGGTGTATGATGCTGCCAGAAGTGAATGCAGGAGCGCGTTAGAAGCTAGTAAAACTACTGTTACAAGAAAAAGAGTCGAAATAACTGCTTAGGGTGGAGGATGACAAAAACCGATTCCGAAACCGCGGTTTTGTGGGCATGAAAACTGAAACCAGAACGAAGTCAAAAAAATAAAACCGACCCACCCTATTAATACCTTGTTTTGTATGTGTGTAAAACAGAAATGTGCAATTTATCAAAAGACTTATTATTTCTGGGATTGTCTGGTACCACCAGACAATTTCTGGGATTGACTATTTTTGGTACCACCATTGAATTTAGCAACCCCAAAAACATATAATTCGACATCAAACATGACCACATAGCTGAAACACTTATTTTACGAGTTTTGGCAGGCCATGTTGGCACCCATATTTAATCTATATGACAAATTCGGCCATTTTGTTTCTTGTCATCACGATAGTGTCTTAAACTCCAACGTGTGTGAAAATAAGATGAATAACTGAGAAAAAATATTAGGGTTCAAGAAATAGAACTTTCCACACGACCGCCATTTTGACAATCCGTACTGACTAATCAGAGCTTCAAAACTTGGGGTTTCAGGCAGACCCGTTCAGGCAGACCCATACAGGAATGTATTATGTACTATCTTCACCCTAAAGGGGTGAAGATAGGAAGTGAAAAATATATTATGTACTACATTCATCGTAAAGTACATAGTACATAGGTAAAATATATATATATACAATTTTAAATTAAGGCCATCTACAACGTTCGAGGATTCAACATATCCCTCAGCTAGCAGAAGATGACGGACGTCAAGCTGCATTCAGCCAAGTAGATATTGCAGTCACAGCAACCAATGTATCACGATAATATCTGGGAAATTGACAAATTAGACATTCGATCTCACAGTCCACTTGATGAATTCTTTACGGCCTGGCAAATCAAATTCAGGGTATTTGGCATACACGTGTTTACACACTGTTTTCATTGTGATCTCTTCTAAGTTAGCGCCATCCAAAATAGATTTAACCAAGGCTTTCAATTCATCTTCCGTAGGTGGCTGTTCTCTGCCAGAACTGAAATATTGTTTTACTTTCCATCGTTATGCTATAGAAGTTTAACCTCTGCTCGTCTCAACGACGTCCTGATTTTCAGTTAGGCGTACAGATTAATTAACGCTTACCTTTTTTTTTTAAGTGAAAGGGCCTTGTCTTTGCATCACATGCTGTACGAACATACAGGGTGGTGAGTGTTGATGACTTATGCACTACTGTATAAGAAGCGTGAAACTTGGGTGACGCAATGAGGGGAGAGGGGGCTGGCAGTTGATTGAGCAAGAATCGAGTGACCTTACCAAATGCTCTCAAAGTTGTTCCACTGCTAACTTCTAATACGCATCACACACCACGGGAATAATTTGAAACCTGCAGGGAACAAAGATTCATTATACTAGAACGAAAATCGGACGAAAAATGGTGGAGTAATAGTAAAGTTTAGTGATCTATATAAGAAAAAAAACATTTTCTAGTAGCAATTATTACCTAGACGTAACAATAGAAGTCAAATTAACAATACATTCGTTTTTAGCCCTTCATGCAGTACATATTTGGCCATATTTAATATGTGTACACGGACGGTAAAGCTACGTGCTCAACGTGCCAGCTGCCATGTTTGGCCCAGGTGGAAATAATCTAGTAAAGTTCGCATTCGTAGCCTGAATCTAAGTAACTTACCTGAACTGACCTAACTAACCGACAATAACAACAATTACACAGCAAAAAAA
>JAHWFP010167605.1:0-38180 GCA_023313725.1 Lithobius niger | reverse complement strand
AAATTGGTTTTTATTGCCTTACCGAAAATATACATTACCTTTACCTGCCCAGCTTCCTCTCTGTGTTACCATGGTATCAGCCAGAGGAAGAAAGATGGAGCCAGGGTCCGGGACTCACACTTTTATAGGAGGCTGCGCCGGTGCATGTGCAGAAGGGAAGTTATAAAATACTATTGCACTAAAGCCCCAACTCCATATACGCGTGACCTGAGAGCAAGCTACCCCACTACACAGACTAACGTGCCACTTTCCTCGCTGACCCGCCCAACTAGCTCTCGCTACTCGCTCCTCAAATTCCATTCAAGCCACTTGGATAGCACTACGGTGTACTAGCGTGACTCTGATTGGCTCTAAAATGAATGCATATTTTTGCTCGTAGCTAATTATTGCAAGACTTTCAGATTCATACAATACTACAATAGCAATTTCAGAATTAGTGGATTATTCTCTAGTTTTTCATAACGAAAGCAAGTTTCCCAACTTTTGTGAGAAATGAACGATCATTTCTAGCGGCAGGAGCCTATAGAAACAACTAGGAGCGTGTGTCGGTAACTTCCACTACAGTGTTAAGTCAGGAGCGGCTACAGTGGTGTACAAATTTGTTACCAGAGGTCGCCACCTGCACGAGATGATGAGAGGTGTGCGTCACGTTCTCAATGTTAATTTTCGGTCCTTTGTTTTTAAACAATAAGTGTTTAACATGGAAACAATACCAAAGTAATAATAAAAAAACTAAACAAACACATAATCAGTTGTTCGTAAGTTGCTCTAACCAACAATAAAATGGAGCGTTGCTTTCGTAGCACACGTCTGCCTCGCGTGCTAAGTTCAGTTTCGATTTTAGACAACTTGGCGCAGGCGCAGTATTGTTGCTCCTTCTGGCGTTAGAATTTCGTACTAAATTATGCGCTTCTAACATAGACCAGCCACACACGCTCCTAGTTTTCTATAGGCTCCTGCTAGCGGTGATTTAGCACTGTGGCCTGTTTTGATAGGAGACGAACAATAGCGTGCTTCACGGTTTGAACCTAGTCTGTATGCCATTTCATGACCCCATTTATTAAATACATTTCTATCTACATGCCAATTCATATTATTTGTCTGACAATTAAAGTATTTAGCTAAACTTGAGTGGTGAACCGATAAGAGTGCAGGGATGCGAAACGGCTTGTTTATGGCGCCATCTTGCCTGAAACGTCATTGACTCCCTCTTCCTGATTGGTTGCCAAAAGAGCGAGCTGAGTGAGTTGACACTGCTAGCTGAAAGATTCTAGGCCGAGCAGACGTTGTAGCTGGCGTATCGCGTAAATGGAGTTTAGGCTTAAAGGAAGGAAATGCTATAAAACACAGGGAATGCATATTTTCGGTTATGCAATATAAACCAATTTTAACCAGGTACCCCTGGTAAATTGAGGTTTTTAATCGCATGGGAGTCTAAGGTCAAACCTTTCTCATTGCTTCCTTTTGAGGGAAAATTTTCCCTCCTGAATGCCATTGGTGATGCCGGCCACTTACAGTCCACCACAGTTTTGTCGATTGTCACCATTTCGAGGTATTCGTTGCCATATCCAACTTCCACAAGGCGTAGTGTGTCAGTTGGGGATGATTCTGTCCTCCTGTCCGTGGTTTTTCAATTTTTGCAGGGGGTATGATAATTTCTAGATTTGGGATTTGGGTAACATCAGTGTAATGTGTGGTGCAGTGGCAACCCGGGCCACTGCACTGTGACTCAGGTTGGCACTAATGACCAAGCTATCGACGCGCCATTAAACCTCAATTCCCTTCCCCCAACCCGATTTTTTTTCCTTTTATTAAAATCGTATCAAAAACTAAAACTGGTAAAAAAAAAGCCACCAAGTAGAGAGTTGTTCAGCATTTCTAGGGAAGTTTACGCAACAACTTAACTATTACTACTCAATGGAATTAACTTTGTGAATGTTTTGTATTGGTACTATTCCTTTGAACGGAACGTTTTGATTTTTGATACGATATTAATTGTTAATTTTTTTTTTTTGATTGCATTATTAAATGAGAAAAACCTGTTTCTTTTTCTTTTGTTGAAAGGATATTGTTGATTTTTATTTTCAGAATGCAATGTGGACAATAGCACTTGTCCGAGGACTGGGAGTAACGTCTTGCAATTTTTGGATTATGACCCGGTAAGATACAAAAGGACGGCATTTGATTTCATTGGATAATATCAGGAGCCTATAGAAAACAACTAGGAGCGTGTGTGGCTGGTCTATGTTAGGAGTGCTTAATTTAGTACGATGTGCTGCGATGTGTACGATGTGCCAGAAGGAGCAACAATACTGCGCCAAGTTGTCTAAAATCTGAAACTGAAACTTAGCATGCGAAGCAGACATGTGCTACGAAAGCAACGCTCTATTTTATTGTTGGCTAGAGCAACTTATGAACAACTGATTGTCTGTTTGTTTAGTTTTTTTATTATTACTTTGGTATTGTTTCCATGTTAAACACTTATTGTTTACAAACAAAGGACCGAAAATTAGCCTTGAGAACGTGACGCACACCTCTAACCAACTCATGCAGGTGGCGACCTCTGCTAACAAATTTGTACACCACTGTAGCCACTCCTGACTTAACGCTGTAGTGGAAGTTACCGAGACACGCTCCTAGTTGTTTTCTATAGGCTCCTGATAATATCCAAACAAGTAAAGTTAAACAAATTAGCTCTCATTTTAATTATTTCTTGTTTTCTTTTAACTGTAACACTTTTTTACTTTCTGTAATATCACGCATATAACCTACCTCCCAGAGAACCTGCGCCCTAAAAGTAACGCTGTTGTGTTAAAAAAAACTTGTGTAACCTGCTGGTAATCTACAAGGTTTAACAGTTTGAATGACCTGACTAGCAAGTTCCGTAATACCAGGCCATTGGCCTTCCGTAACACATTTATTAGATTGTAATCCAAGGTAAAATAAAAGCTATTTCGACTTTTTGTGCTGCATACCTTTTAGCACTTTGAAGGAATGGTACCATAAATAGCCAGCAGAGCATGACCTTTCGTCGGTAAAAAACTCCATTGCTAGCACACGCAAAAGCTGCTTATCGGTTAGCCGCTCCAGGAGCAGGAAATTGAACCAGAGATGAGTAAGTGATCAAAAACACGCTACTCGAACGCAGCACGAAATTGGCTGCTGCTAATTGCAAGTTGATTTCAAATTTCGATATTAACAATTAAAACAATTCAAATCTTGAAACAAGAGGTGCAAGTTTTCAAGAATTATTTCAAAAGATCTGTGGCGAAAAGTGATGAATGTGCGATTTTCAACTCTTGTTTTTCACTTGATTCATATCATGCAGCGCGAGTAGGTGAACGTTTAGGCTTTTTGAGAAATAGGCCAATTTATGTTCTTGTTTTATTGTGTAAAAAACGCGTAACGTGCACTCGTATAAATAACGTGCATTGCTGATTATTTAAGGAAAATAGTGTTATAACGTGCGGGCTATACGCCTGAAATTATGGTATTTCTTATTATGGCATTATCAGGAGAGTTTAGGGAAATGTGGGTGGCCAATCAGTGCAACATGAGTTTTTACTAATCCTAAAATACTTATCTGTATTTTATGCTTTCCACGTTTGGAAATGCTTTCCATCCCAAATTTAAACCAAAACTTACAAACCCTTGCAGTGGCACTTCCCAGGGCGCATGACCGCCGTAACTTGGGCACCCCATTTCCCGCTTGCGTCACAGTTTGTTGGGACGCAACCAGGCAGGTCTCTTTTTTTTCGTTCCCATTTTGTTTGATCGTTAAGATGGAGAAAACCAGGAAAAAGCTTCGTTCAGCAGCAACGGCCAAACTTAAATCCTTTCTTGCTGCTCCGGAGGAAGAACGCAACATGGAAGTTGTGGAAGGGGCAGTTAACTCATGCGAAAAGCATCGGAGTTTCACGTGGACTCATTAAACTGGGTAACCCGGTACCTGTTTAACTCCGTACTGCACCACAGGGATGCGTACTTGAATGGAGCAAGGGAGGGTGTGTGCAAGGATATGCTGAAGAACTTACCCTCGTACCCATACACAGATCCAGCTATTTGTTGACGGACAACTCCTGAACCCTGCACCGGAGATGAGAGACAAGACCAGTGCTCCCCAGCATGGTTCACTGTAACGTGTGCACACTCCACAACAGAGGGGAATTGACCCTGGATACCACCCTTTTGGGATGCAGTGGCGGGAACTGGAGGTCCTGCCATGAGCAGAGGAAACAGCGAATCCAGATAGGGACCACCTGGAAACAGAGAAGGACTTCGTTCAAGGGGATCGTCAACACGGTGTAGTTTTCCCAGGCCCCGGGTAGGCTGGAGGCCCCCCCCTAGCAGAACCCCCCCCCCCCCCCCCCTCTCCTTCATGGCCAGGTGGGGACGCGGGTGAAGCGCCATCTCGGAAAGTGGGAACTCATCACGCAGGATAAGTTCGTTCTTTCTGTCGTAAGACATAGCTATACCCCGTGCTTCTTGCGAAAACCTCCACTATAGTTTGTTCCACATTATGTTTTCAGAAAACTGACAGTATGATGCCACGTTTCCTTGCACCACGATTACAAAACATGGGAATATCACACTTGTAGAGTCTACACAGCTACTGTTACAGTCTACGAGTAGGATATTTACATGTTTTTGTACTCGTAGCGGCAGGAAACGTGGCGTCATAACAGTTAGTTTTCTGAAAGCATAATGTGGAACAAACTATAGCACAAAACCCGCCAAGGTGGCTGTTGGAACAGCCCGAGTCACCAGAGTATGTACTGGAAATTGCAGTGCTGCTCCAAAAGGTGCAATCCAGGAATCACCGAGGGGAACTCCAGGTTTTTAGAGTCCGGCAAGTGTAATTCCAAAGACCAACGGTGGCTGCAGAGTCATCTTCAACCTCAGGAAGCTCAACGAGATGATACGGAAGGACCACTTCAAGATGGACACCCTCTCTTCAATACAGGAGGGTCTGATAGAAGGAGATTTCACTACTTCAGTGGATTTAGAGGACCCTTAGCTTCACATACCTCTACACCCCTCAGTGTTCCACCTATTCCGGCTGGTGTGTCAGGGAAAAGTGTATCATTTTGTGGTGCTGCCGTTCGGGCTGTGCATGTTTCTCCATGTGTTTACTCTCATGATGCGGCCAGTGATCGTGCGGCCGCATCAATGGGAGATTCGATTTGGCTGCTGGGGAACCAGAATCGGAGCAGGCTTCGGGAGGACACGAGACACTGCACGACGCTCTTACAACACCTGGGCCTAGGAGTGAACCTGTTGAAGTCACGACTTCACCCAGGCCGGCAGTTCGAGTTCCTAGGCACTCAGTTTTTATCTGCGGAAATTCAGTGTGAGACCGTCGGAAGCGAGAGTGGGAAAGGTAATTCTGGAGGTGCAAGCCTTACTGGACAAGACTGTGATTTTGGCCAGGGATTTCTCGGGGGTGATTGGTATGCTGGACTCCTGTGCGACCCTCGTCCCGTTGGGGGCATGGAGAATGCGGCCTGTACACTGGTTTAGGCAGACGGATTGGCAACCGCAGACGAGCTGATAGGGCCAGCGGTCAACCAGCCTTCTACCCATTACGGAGACAACATGGTGGACAGCAAGGAAAATCCTCGAGCAAGGGGTACCAGTGATAACCCGGTGCCAGGCTGGCTTCTAATCACCGCTGCATCCTCCCTGGGAAGGGGTTCTACGCTGGGGGAAGAGCAATCGGCCGGAATCTGGTCGGCTAGAGAGATGGAGCTACACATAAATGTGTTGGAACTACGGGTGATCTACCTGGCAGTGTCACACTAGGTGGAGAAGGTGTACAATTCGGTGGTGACTGTTCTTTCGGACAACACATCAGCAGTGTCATACATCACGAGTGGGAGGCCTGAGATCAGCCTCCCTCCACTCGGAAGTGGGAAGACTAAGCCAGATGTACGTGGATCTCAAGATAACTTTGTTGCCTCATCACATCGCGGGTCGGATAAACATGCTGGCGGATGAACTCTCCAGGGGAGGGCTAGTCCTGGCAACGGAGTGGAAACTTCACCCAGAAGTATGTGTGGCACTGTTCAGGAGGTGGTGGGGGCCACAAGTGGACTTATTTGCTACGAGGAGGAACAATCAGCTCCCCCTGTTCTTCTCCCCGTATTCAGACGAACGGGCAGCGGGGGATCGACAGTATGAGCGTGCCGTGAGAAGGGATGGATGCCGATGTGCTCTCGCTGTTTTGCCTACTACAAGGAGTCCTCAACAAGATTCGAGTATCGAACGGGTCGTTCATTCTGGTGGCATCACTGTGGGAGGCAACTTCGTGGTTTGTGGACCTCGTGGCGGCGGCCAAGGAGGCGCCAATTACGCTAAACCTCTGGCCTACTCTCTTATCTCAGAAGGGGGACAGCTATTGCACCCGAATATCGAGGCCCTTCATCTTCACGGGTGGAGACTGTAACGGCAGAGCTTCAAAAAGGTGGCTTCTCGAAGTGTGTGTCAAAACAGTTGGTGAAGTGTATCAGGCCTTCCTCCTCCGAGGTGTACGAAGGAAAGTGGAGGTGTTGGCACAAGTGGTGTGAGGGGTCTGGGGCAGATATGTGTAAACCTTCGGTCCAACAAGTGTGTGAATTTTTACAATCACTTTTTCAGGCGCGGTTGTCACCCGCGACAATCAAAGGGTATAGGGCATTGATCAGCTATCACTGAAAGGCAATTCGACGGTGGTTACCAATCTGGTGATCACTCGTCTCATACAATAATTTTGTGTGGAGAGGCCAAGAGTTAAGCAACTGTGTCAACAGTGGGAACTCCCCAAGATACTTGACTACTTGTCGGGTCTGGAGTTTGAACCTATGGGCAGTGCCTCTTAACGTGACACTCAAGACTGTTTCTCATCACGCTTGCGACGGCAGCAAGACAAAGGGAACTGGCGGCTCTGGCCAGAGGCCGGGAGTATCTCAGGAGTACAAGTGACTGGTCACGTGTGTCTTTTTACACCCTCTGGTATTTAGAGCTAAAACCCTACAACCGGACGAAGCTCGTACACCCATCATACTGAAAGCACTTTCACCCACTCTGGGAAGGGAGTGTATTGAGAGACTTCAGTGCCCAGTACGTGCGTTGAAATTCTACCTGTCGACCACCAAAGACTTAGTTGAAGGGAACACTCGGTCGAAGTCAAAAGGGGAATTGCCATGGAAATCCTTATTTGTGCAAATTTCTGAGATAGGAGGCCCTACGCCTACGGGAGTCTCACCGCAGCTCCTGGGAAAGTGGATTTCAAAGTGGTGATGGAAGCTCAAGGCACTACTCATGCGGGTGAAAAGAGCAGAGGGAAAAACGCTCACGGGTTGCAGCCATGGCAACAACGTACCGATTTGCAGCGGCCACCCCAATGGAAGAGGTGCTGGCAACGGGGATCTGGAAGCGTCGGACGATCTTCATTGCCCATTACCTTCATGGAGTCGAAAGCCGGATTAATACTCACACTCTTCGTAGCAGCAGGACGAGTAGTATAGATGACTGCACGGTAGGAGTTGAGAGAAGGGTAAGATTTTCATTATTCGTTTTTTTTTTCCCGTTAAACCTTGCAGGGCGCGGGTTCAACGCTTCTAGGGGTGTGACGAAGTTAGCATAAAATACAGGTTAGTATTTTAGGATAATAGTAAAAACAGGGTTTTAACTCCTAAAAATAATTTCTACTTATCCTAAAATACCTAACCTGGATAGAACACCCCCCCCCCCCCGCCTCCCGCATCGAACAGCCCCTTTTGGGATTGTGAGACAAACAGTGATGCAAGTGGGAATTGGGGCACCCGCGTTAAGGCAGTCATGCGCCCCATGGAGCACCACTGCAAGGGCTTGTAAGTTTTGGTTTAAATTTAGGACGAAAAGCATTTCCAAACGTGACAAACATAAAATACAGATAAGTATTTTAGGATAAGTAAAAACTATTTTTAGGAGTTAAAACCCCGTTTTTTGCTCTGCGCTGAATGCCAGATGGTGCAGCAGTGTTGTCTGGAATTCAAGCGATATCCCGTTAATAATCGTGTATCTCGCCATCGTTGACCTATTTTATCTTTTATAGGATAGCTATTATGAACGTCTCCTCATCTGTTTGTTGATCTTTTTTTTTATCAGTTTTACGTTGTCGGGCATTTTGGATTGCAAGCAATAAACATTGTCAGTGAACATCTGTTGTTTAGAAACGACAGGAGTAAGACGTAGATGTAGCGACCTCTATTACACGTCAAATGGCTTAACAATGTTTCTATTACACGTTGTAGTACCAAAGAAATTATGTGGCAAATTGCTTTGAATGTGAGAACATGCTGTATGTTCAAAATTTCATTAGTTTAGCGAATACCGCACATTTTCGACGATATCATCTCCAAGCCGAGCCTGTGGGATAAGCCTGTCCCTCATTCTGAGATGCTTTCGAAATTAGCAACCTTGTCAAGCGTGCCCGAAGGATGGACAGGGAGCTGTTAAAAGTTATTCTTTTCTCCATTTACATGGAATTAAGTGGCACACCTTCAAACTATTCAAAGGAGCACCTACGTGATATTCCTATTCTCCCGTCATCGCCGAAATCATCCTCCAACGTCTGGATGAGCAGTCGATCGAGGCCGACCGTCTCACAAACTTTGGGTTAGATTTGGTAATGATTTGATCTCTTTTCAAAACAAAAGCGTGACAGAGAGCGTGCTTAGCAATTAAAACCAATGGCATGCAGGTCTTGCCTTCACACATGAGGTTGAACCCAACAAATCACTCTCCTACCTCGATGTGCGAATTACCAGAACCAACTGGGGAAAGCTGCACTTCCAGCCTTTCTGAAAACCCACCACCTAGGACAGGGGTATCTTGGTCATTCGGGTCACCCTACCCCGCAGTTGAAGGCTATCATGCTCAATGAAATCGTAAGGCTTGTGAGCACCTCCTCAGATTGAAAAAACACTTGGACCCACCTCCAGCAGGTGAAAGCAAGGTTCATCCACCTGGATTTTCCATTGAGTTTTCTAAACTGAGCCGTCGAGCGAGCCCTAAAAAATTGTGACAAAACAACTAATAAATCTAGAGAAGCTGAAGGTAAACCAGTACCACGAGTCAGCGTGAGCTGATTCAGCGCATCCTTCGCAACAAAAATGCCACTCACCTCAGAAATAACAGGTACCTGAAGGCACTACTGGCCCCTCCCCCACCCCAAACCAGCCAAGCTTCCACATGGACGAACAACAGAGTGGTGAGAGCCCGCAGGGATAAGAGAGCCTCAAACCAACCCGTCACCACCCACGGCTACAACACCAGAAGCAAACCAGAGAGCCCAGCCAAATTCGCACAAAGTTCTGTCCGCTACCCGACGCCACTTTCACGCCATCAAAAGCTGGATCAGATGCGTCCTAAGACCAAGAGGGGTGCGTAACTTGTCCCATGTGAGGGGTGCTATGCTGTTTACATTGGAGAAACATGTAGAGAATTAACATCTGTCTGAAATAGCACATTTCCACCTGTGAACAAGGACCTGTCAAACTCCCACCACAATGAAACGAAGCACAAGATTGGCTGGAATAGAACATCACACTTCTAGAATCTAACTCGATTTGGGAACTACATCTCAGGATTTTGGAGTCCCTCTCAATTCTATATTTTGAACAGTGTGAAGTACCCCTGATGAACCTGCATCCACTATCTTATCCATGAATCCAACATCTCGTCCATCCCAGTCTCACTTTGCAGTTCTCACGCAAGTGGTACACAAAACAATCTTGCAAATATTGGAGGCTACCAGCATCAAATTCAATTTCTCACCCAGTGTTAACCAACAACAACGGAAATGTACGATAATAATTAATAAGAACTGACATCAAACTGTCTAGTGAAGATGAACGCGGGTAGACTTTAGTCAGAATTGATTCGTATTCCAGTGGTCATTATACTGTATTGAAATTATGAATATGTGGCCTGTTTCTCCTAAAAATTGTAGTACCTCCCTTAGAGAGCATTTTCAATAGAAGTTACCGAAGTACACTTCGCTTAATATTGTGTTCTCTCCTGGTTTTATTTATGTTGTTCGGCTTTATTTGTGACCTTTATTAATGCTCTATAGCCTACAGATTGCAGATGTCTAATATAAGTTTTATTTATTTTTCGATGGCAGGAGAATCTTCAAGAAGACTTCATTGCCTTAGGAATACTTACTGTTGGTTTTCGCCTATTGGCAACATGCATACTTTCATACCAGGCTTGGAGAACTCACTAACTGGATCAGTTCTATGCAAGGGACAATCAAGACCGTTGAAACCTACTCTCATATGGACAACTGCCATATTATTTGTTGCATGAAATTCTCATCGTTTGACTAGTAGTTCAAGAATGAACTGAATAATTTTTTTCCTCTTATTTATTTTTTCTCTCGCACTTTCAAAGTCAACACGTTTGTGACTTGTTGCATTGCAAAACTAAAAATAGCTATCTCTTACTTTGACAATGTTGCTGGCTTGCTGCACCTGCAGCCATTCAAACAACGAGTAATTCTTGTTACAATATAGCAGCCATCCGTTTCTGAGTGGTTTTATTCACTGCATGCACTCAATCTGCCGTAACGTCATTTGTGTTCATAAGAAAATTACATGTGAGAATCTCTGTAAGTTATGATTACTACTAGCAGACCATAAAGCTAAAAATTGTTTATTTTAGTAATCTTTTTTTAAAATTTATGAATATTGTACTTATGTTCTGTGTGAATTGCATGCATTTTTTAATGCCACTATACTGAAAATAAATATTACTGTCTTCCTTGCGTCAGCGATCCATTGTTTTATTTATCATTGGCATGTAAATACTGTAAGGATTTCATTTTATGGCTAATGAATCGGTGAGAATGTTATAATGCACAATATACAGGGACAACTGCATCACGTCCTAATGCCATACTCCAAAGACTAAAGACTAGACAGAATTACCAACATCATTCAGGTCAGTACACTTCGAGAAAGAAGTCAAGAGAACCGCAAAAACAAGATTCATCCAAAAGGCTTTGGAGGAATACAGCTTTCGATGATAACGTTCTCTTCTACATTATCTGGTTGCACGTTACACGTTCGTACAAGTGAAGATGGAGGATTTATGTCCCAAAGTCAATGGCACACTCATGTCTCAGTGAAAACCATGACCAATATCAAGTTAGACACCTGGATGTGTTGAAGAAGTTTATAATGCTGCGCCAACTAACGTACTGGCCAGGTATTCTACAGGATTGCAATTTTCAAGTCATTTCCAGAAAGCAAGCGGAGAGCACAGCCAGTTATAGCAAGAAGACCCTACCAATTATTGGATTTGATTTTGTTGAGCCCCTTCCACCGACAACCTTTGGGAAGAAATTCATCCTCCGTATAGTACATTATTATTTGAATTGGATTTGGCTGATTCCACCGAGGAATGCCATAGCAGTGACAGCTGTTGTTCAGTCAGTATAGCCTCAGTAACATTGGACCACCTGAATACCTCATGTCCGACAACGGAGCTGCTTTTCAAGTTGATGCTCAATGTCAATAAAATTTGTCACAGCCGAACGACTCCGTATCATCCCCTGGCGACATCTACGAAATAAACAGGACTTTCAGGAACAGCCTGCGAACCAAGTGGAGGGACATCAAGCATGTATGGACCACTGTTAACCTCGCTTGCAGTGAGCAATCCTAATCACACCACAGGACTCAACTGGTGAAACCCGATATTACTTTGTCTATGGACATACCCGAGATCAAAGCTTATTGCTGCCACCAGCTGAGTTTAGTGAAACCCAGGAAGAATATGCAGACCACTACAGGCAAGAGCTCGAGAAAGCTCATGACCTCACATGCATATGCACACCTGTGTGAAGTGCAAAGAAGACAAACAAAAAGTAGGTTATTTCATGCATCATCAAGCAGTTGACTACAGGTGAGACCAACTTGTGAAGGTGTGCAACCATATCAAGTACAGCACAGACCAATGAATTGCAAAGAAGCCTGCGCCACTAAGGAAAGTGAAGTAACTTATCTTCTATGCTAAGACCCATTAGAAGTTAAGACTTTCAATGACAAACGAATGGCACTGCACTTCGACCCATGAATTATAGACTGCCATGTGGAAGAAGATTTACTAGGAACACTGGAACAGTACTAGCACAAGACCGAGATTGTGATCTTCCCGCTCATGAACATATGCCAATGCTAAATATGTCGGCATTAGACGGCTACTCTCAACAACAAGCCTACAATGAGTTATCCAATGAAACTGACAGCGGTGCCTCATACACAAAGCCAATCAATCCAAAGGAGGGAGTATGCAGCAAGTGACTCAACAGCTTACTGGTCATGCCAAACAAACAATTAAGAAACCATTATACTACAAAATAAAGTGGGTCAAACAATTGCAATACAATCTTGAGAAACATGCTGATTACACAGCAGGACTCAATCACACTCACCCCATCGAAACTGCCAAGGAAGCCTGCATGCATAGTCCTGCAACCCAACTTCCTGGGACCTGACAAGAACCTATGAACTCCACCATGTCAGAAAGATGGAATACAGTAAAAAAAAAAACACCAAAATTCAGAATGTACAAAAGGAGCCAACAAGGTATTGAGTGAAAACGTTAGCCTCGACCTTTCGAATCACTTCTGATTCATTTTCAAGAGGAACCCTGTTGAAAGCCTGATTTGTGTTTGCATGTTTCTTTAGTTAAGGGTTTCTCTTGAAAATTAATCAGAAGTGATTTGAAACATCAAGGCTAACGTTCTCACTCAACACCTTGTTGGCTCCTTCTGCACACAAAGAAAGATGGAAGACGTTGGAAATGCCGATAAGGAAATTACGTGCCTTGATGCAATGTAGTGCTTATGTATGAGGCTCCAACCACCATGTGACCAACACGATTCTCACCTCTTTGATGAACTTTAGCCTCAGAATGGTCTTCCCATAAAAAGAAGACAATGCCAACATCAAACCAAGAATGAACTGCCACTGGTCGAGATACCAAAGATCTACTGGAGGACAGGAGACCTATAATATAGACACTACCAACAACACTTAATGACTTCTTGGAAGGCAGGGTCAAAAGAAGCATCTGAAAAATGCTGTAGCCCAAATGGTTAAAGATTCAACGACATGGAAGACGACCTTTGATGTAACCCTCCTATCACAGGATCTCAGGGAACCCTGGTACGTGCCTCCCGACTAGCATATTGTTCAGTGACCTGACTGTTCAGCGAACACATCCATCCACCTTTACACAAGCCCTCTCAACAAGCCCCATGGTGCCCAACTGGGCGTCGTGGAGATGATAAAGAGTGCTACCACCAGACTGGGATGTTATGTGTGAACTTGGCTACAGCGCTGTTGCGACTAAGTGAGCAAAGCACCATGAGAATGAATTAAGTCACCCGTAGACGCACGTGCAGTGCAACCAACACAAGAACTACGTAAGTGCGACCATTTTGGCCAAAACCAATACGACCTGTAAGATACCAATCCTAACTAAATGAACAAATCCTGTAACCAGTATTCTGTATGATGAGATTTCTCACCCAGTGTTTCAAAATGGGTGTGGGGACAACTGTAGTGGTGCTCGTTACTGGCTCTCCTAGTGCACGGTCCAGCTGCTGCATACAGATCAGTAGTAAAGACAAGTGACCTTAAAGGCACATAAATCCCTCCGTCCTGGCCGCTTTACTCATACATCAACTGCGCTAAAATATAGTTCGTACGACCGCGGCGCGCATTGCTCTGTGAAACAAGCATGACGTCACATCCGACGCTAGATCATACTCATTTCGGAGCCACGCCTTGCGATATGTCGTACAAATGTTAAAAGGTAAACAAACACTGACGCAGATGACTGCGCGATGATCATCAATGTCTCCTGTCTGTTGCTGTGGTAAAATACCCACACGTTAGTTTTATTTGAACAAAGTTGACCAAATAAAAGATTCTGGAGTCTTTATTCTGTGTTGATGTTGAAATTTACGTCCTATCATTGCCGACTATGTTACGTATATTAATTTATTGGCGATTTCAAGGAGGCATGCTTAGGGACCGGTCATTATGTATTGCTTTTTTCTTTGTTGCCAAAACATCTTAACCTGATAATTTACCATTACATTCCTCGATTGTGATGTTCCCCTGGAGGTTTCTTTCGGTGCGCAGCCGCCTGCTTGCATGCCCCCTACCGCGCATGCGCGTGGTAGTCCTCCCTTATAAAAGCGACAGCGTGCCCGCTATCTGCATTCATTTTTCTCCAGACGTGTCTCCACGCCACCTCGCACCGGAGTTACCCGCTTTCGCCCGAAAATTGGTTTCTACCTGACAATGGCCGCCGCATCCGAAGCCCTCGCTTCACTTGCTCTCCTTCGTCCGCAGACCTTGACGCCGTGGGATCCATCCCCGACCATTACGCCGTCGGTCCGATCCCTGCCGTTTCTTTCATCCGGCTCAAGACTCCCTTAGCCCGAGTTGCCGCTAGCGACTGCCGAAGTCCGGACGCAAGCTGTCAACGCCAACCATTGTCCGCAGACAACCGCTTTCACCCTTGACAACCGTTGCATCTCCACCCTCGACCACGACGCCGTCGGTCTGAGCCCTGCCGTGGTTTTCGTCCGGTTCAAGGCTCCTGAGTTGCCGCTAACGACTGCCGAGTCCGGACGCAAGCTGTCTACTCTACCTTCTCCGATGCTCATCGCCGTTCCGGCTGGCTGCACCACGCCCACAGCTTCCCTAGCTCTCGGTCGGATGACGCTCCTACCGGCCGCCGCCCGTCCGCCGACACGCCTCGACCAAGCCTCAGCACTTTCGGCCGCCTCCCGCACCAGTTCCCGGATGTGCCGTGTTGCAGACGAGCCACCTTACACTCGTTTCGGTTTCGATTGGTTCCGACAACGATTGTATTTATTACCTGGCTTCTTTTTTCGATGTCATCCTGATCAAGCTTCCACCAACTGGGACAAGACTTGAGGCCTCGTTGGAATGAAGAAACTGCTATTGAAGCTGCTGTTGAAGTTGCTGCTGCTGCTATTGCTGCTGCTGCTGCTGTTGCTGTTGCTGTTGGTCTGCTGGCCACTGCTGCTTGTCTCATTCGTGCCTATACCCACGTTTTGAGTGAAGAACCAAGACGGAAGCCGTTTCCACCTCTTGCTGCTTGTCTCGGCCGTGGCTAACCCGACGTATCGAGCGAAAATCAAGACATCAGTTGCTTTCCACTGCTGCTCATCTCACTCGTGGCTAAAAACTACGTTTTGAGTGAAGTACAAGAAAGACGGATGCCGCTCGCACCCCTTGCTGCTTGTCTCGACCGTGGCTAACCCCACGTCTCGAGTGAAAATCAAGACAACAGTTGCTGTCCACTGCTGCTCGTCTCACTCGTGGCTAAAAACCACGTTTTGAGTGAAGAACCAAGACGGAAGCCGCTTGCACCTTTTTCTGGTCGTCGCCTCCAGCTCCGAGCCTAGTCTTCATCTGCTCATCGTTTGGCTGCCGTGGATGACTATCACCCCCGTTACTAGAAGTCTGGCCATCTCTAGCCCTACTCGTCTTTCGTCCGCTTCCTGTGGACCGTTCACCGTGACGCTCCTGGCTTGCTGTCTTCCAGCAAGTTTCCAGCTCGCATCCCTTCCATGACTTTCATCCGCCTTCTGCTCGCCCTCCGGCTTTGACGCCGCCATTGAGGTCCCGTTACCATGGCTACCGCCTCCGCACGACACACTCTTCGGCCGTCTCCGGTCTGCCCATAGCCGGGACGCCGCCGTCGAGTCGGGGTTGTTGCCCCTGCCTCTCGCCTCTCCCACCCTGACATTTGTAACTCCACGTCTCACTGGGCCAACCGTGGTAGCCGTTGTGAACTGGATCGTCCATCGACGGCCCCTTTCTCCGGCTCCCTCGCCGTCTCCCGTCCGCCTTGCTTCCGCACGCTTTACTCCCGGCCCGTCTCCGGTCTGCCCATAGCCGGGACGTCGCTATTGAGTCGGAGTTGTTGCCCGACCCCTCGATGCAGACTTTTGAAGCTTCATGTCTCACCGGATTAGCCGTGGAAGCGGTTGTGAACTGGACCGTCCATCGACGGCCCCTGCCTCTGACTCCCTCGCCGTCTTTCGTCCGCCACGCTGATGCCGTAGCTTTCCATCCGCTCCACTCGACCCGTCTCATGTCTGCCCATAGCCGGGACGTCGCCATCGAGTCAGGATTGTTGCTCCAGCCTCTTACCTCTCCCGCCACGACATTGAAGCTCCTCACCTTATCAGGCCTGCCAAGGTTGCAATAATGGACTGAAACGCGCATCGTCGGCCCCTGCCTCCGGCTCGCTGCCTGCAGTTCCTCCGCCATCTTTCGTCCGCCTCGTTGCCGCCCATGCTTTGCCCCGGCTCGCTCTTTGGCCCTCCACTACGTGTACGTCATCACGGAACCCCGCCACGCCACCTCGCGCCGGAGTTCTCCTGTCTATCGCACGGAAAATTGGATTCTACCCGATGATGGCCGCCGCTTCCGAAGCTCCCGCTTCGCTCGCCGCTCCCTCTCACGCTCTCTTCCGTCCACAAGCAACTGCTTTCACCCTCGGCAATCGCTAGATCTCCGCCCTCGACCTCGCCGACGTTGGCCCGATCCTTGCCGCCTCCTTCACCGAAGCTCCTCTCGCAAGCATCAACACCTTCTCGGACTCTCCCTTGCATCCCGTCCAGCGAACCCCGCCGGCCGAACCCATGGATCTTTCGACGCTACGACAAGATTTTCCACGGGCGAAGGACGTCTACCGTGAAGCCAAGAAATCCCTCCAGCGAACTATGGCTTCTCACCCCCCAGCCCGCAACTCTCCCTTGGACTTGTCATCCAACTCCTCCCGGATTGGTCGAAGCGTCTCCCGCAGCGAAGTCCGGCACACCGTCCAGGAAACGGCCCGTGTGCTGCAAGACAATCCCATGCCGCCTCCCTCCTACACGTCGTCCGCCTGACACGCCCGCACGTAAGCTTGGATTACTTCCGTCTCCAGCCGTGACTCGGACAAGCACGGCTCGACGCCGCCCCCCGGCAACCCGACGAGACACAAGTCATCTTCTCCCTCTCGTCCGCAAGCTCCTCCTTCTGCCGTCCCCTCGGCGACTACCATAGCTCCGCATCCTGCCGTCCCTCCCTCGTCCGGCAAGAAGATCCACTTCCCGGACGCCGCCGCCGAGGATCAGGTTTCCCGCTAGCTGCGCTTCTCAAGACGGTCAAAGAAACCATTCCCGACTACTTTCTCTTCAAGCCCCCGCAGTCGACCGATGCTCCTGCCGTCAACCGTAGGCTGAAAACTGGCTTCTGCTTTGCCCTTAGAGACAAAGACAACAAACCTCGTAACCTTCTCGGGCAGTCTACCACGCTGCTTACCTGCCTCCTCCGCAATGAAGGCTCTCTACTCGGCAAGGGTGATCTTCTCGTCCTCAACAAGGAACCTCCTCCACCTCGCCCGGGCCGTGAAAGCAACTTCTTTCGTCCGTTGGGCGACGGCACCACGAACCCGAACAACTTTGGAAACCTACCCGGAATGCGAATTCCTATGCAGTGAAGTGGAAATGGATTTCGGCACCGCTCTTTCCATCCCGAAGAAAGCTGACATCCCTACTTTCGTCCTGTACGAAATTAACAAATGCCTTTGGCTCAGTCTCCGCACCACCTCTCAAGCCAACGTCCTCAACACTACGGCAAACGCCCTATGCGAAAATATTATCCTCGGACGCAAGCCCCAAACAAATACGCAATCTTTCGTCCCTTGTAATGCAGCTCTTTCAGAAGGCAAGCTTCGCCACGCACCACTCCATCAACTAGGCTACGAGAGCCCTTTTCAACAACACTCTGCTCCTCCGGGACATTGCTCTTTCGTCCGCGAATAACCCTAACGTCTCCACGATGCACCGACTCCGCAATCAGCACATCCACGAGTCGGACACGCTCTTCCAGTGCCTCATCCCAACCCTCAGCCTCCTCATCCCAACGACTTTCGTCCGAAAAACCCACAGCTCTTTCGGACGGATCAGCCTCGTGCCCGTTCCAGCCAACACAACCAGAAACGTGCCACCACTCCAGACCGACAAAGCCGCCACTCGTCACCAGGGGGCAGAAGCGGCTTTCGTAAGAACCAAAATGACGCCTCTCACTCCTCCTGCCTTCCAGTCAGTGCGACATTACGCCAATTCCTCCCGGCTTGGCTACAATTAACTACAAACTACGGAAGTCCTTTTCATCATCGAAGACGGCTTTCGTCCGGAATTCTGTCGAAACCACCGCTCCTCCCTACGCCGCCATGAGGATTCTCCCCACCGATAACACCACTACTCTCGTTTGAAGTCTCAGAACTCCTACGGAAGGATGCGATAAGGAAATGCCGCAAGCCAGGCCCATCCACCAACCATCGACCTCCACCTCACACAACCTGACGCAAAGGTCGCGAATAAAGACGGACTACACCGGCTGCGACCTATTGTTGCATCCTGTACAGTAGTCAATTCCCCTTAAGCACTCAGAACGAAGCAGAAGCAAGACAACCACAATGGAAGCTAAACATTCACGATGGTCACAAGCCAACCGATGAAGAGGGCAAAAGACCAAACTTCGAAGTTCATCAACTGTTCTGAACAAAGTGCGAAGTTTCCAACAACTTTTTGAGGAACAGCCTGCTTGCATCCCGGGGCGCCCGTCAGGACGGTGCCCGCCACCGGAAGTGACGAGGTCTGCTGATAATGCTAAATTATCAGGTTAAGATGTTTTGGCAACGAAGAAAGAACATTTTGCCGGCCCCAGCCGGCTAAAAATGGTTTCTTTGTGCCTAAATCATACTTAACCTAACTCCCGCCCTGCCTACCCTCTCGAGTCACCGTCTGACAAATTGAGAGTAAATGAATGCCGATAGTGGGCACGCTGTCGCTTTTATAAGGGAGGACTACCACGCGCATGCGCGGTAGGGGGCATGCAAGCAGGCGGCTGCGCACCGGAAGAAACCTCCAGGGGAACATCACATTCGAGGAATGTAATGCTAAATTATCAGGTTAAGTATGTTTTAGGCACAAAGAAACCATTTTTAGCCGGCTGGAGCTGGCAAAATGTTCTTTTTTTGGGGGGGGGTCTTAGAAGATATTTTAATCCTCCCCTACCTTCTTCGGACAGTAAGTTTACGCCCCTATGACCAATCTCATGTATTCCCCCCGACCGTTATTTTTTTCCTTGCAGCCTAATTTGTGACTTCGTGTTTTAGTATTATGCTGGAATCAAAAACGGCGTTACTGTACAGAAACAGCTTAAATAAAAGGCATAAAATTGGGTCTGTTTTAAGTGTACCATAAAAAAAAGCTTCTCCCGACCGACCTTAGTTGTAATTGGTACTGAAGCTAAACGTTTTCCCCTTAGGCCTTATGTCTGCTACGAGAATTTACGTCTGAAACTCAATCCATAATTTAATTTCTTCTTCACCTTTGGTTTTGTCCATCAACATGTCAGGATCCTGAACCCCTGCCCCACCCCTTCTTTAATCCTAGTTTCTTGCGGTGAACATAGAATAAACCTAATTGTCGATCCAATTCTCGTTTTGTCCTTTACCGATTCGGTAGCAAATCTACTTGGTGGAATAGATAAATGCGTTCTTCACTCGCCATTTCTCCTGATAGGCTCAGAACACGGTTAACTGGGACTGAAGCTGTGTGCCTCGAGTAAGGCAGCTACTATCTCACTTGGCTTTCGCTCAGAAGCGGCAAGTCACATGACTTGAAATGCACGAAGAATCACTACGTCACAGACTAGGCATGTAAACATTGCGTGACGTCACCCTCGAAAGTAGCCCGAGAAGCTTTCTGGCGGGAGTGAGATACTCCTCGGACCGAGCGGTAAAAAAGAAGCTTACACGCACCACATCTGTCCTCGGGATCGTACCTTCAGACGATCAAATAAAAGGTAAATGAATTCATATAAAACTATTTCCGGTAAGGTATCGAGGAAAACTGTTAAAATATACCGGAGGGAGTTATGTGCCTTTAAGTGGCTTTTGGGCACTAAGTAGTCATGGTTGTTGTTATTTGAGCACTAAGGCTTCATCAAGTTGACGACTTTTGTATGTGTAAAAGAACTCTGGCAATGTGAAACTCGTCTTTATAGTTAGATGGTTTAGTTTAGCTGAGTATATGACTGTAAGGATTACCTACACAGGCATTTTATTGGTGAAATTACCAGTTTATCCAATAACTCTATGCTCTAGAGCAGTTGCGTGTACAGAATAGGGTGGACCCTGGCACACTAGTACAGGTGAATCCCTGCGTGGAAGGGGGGGGGCAGCTTGGTTATATATTATTTTTTTTGAAAAGTTAAATTAAAATTCTGTAAAATGCTTAACTTTAGACCCAATTCAGCATGGTTTAAGACTTTGCTTTTAATTTTGCTTGCATTTGTTCGGTGGGCAGGGGCCCCCAAAGCAGATGGGCCACTGGCACCTGACAGTCTAACTTTATGATGTACATGCCACTGCTCTAGAGGAAATACTTTACCTATATCACCTAATTTCGCTTTCCTAGGTTCCTATAAATAGCTTATTAAGGACTCGCTAATGTAAATTGAAACAAGAAAAATGCCTTGATGTGAATGTAGGGCTAAGCCTTCAATAATGTCAGTTATCTCCTACTGGTGTAGCAATCAAGGCATTATCACAATCTCCTAGCCAATCCTTGGCTGCACTTACATTTTCAAAATTCTCTCCATTCTACTCAAATCCTTAATATCACAACGATTTTATAACACTCGTGGCGGGTTACTGAAGAACAAGTTAGTATAAAGTGTGTTCCTCAGGCCTAAATAAAATAGGAGTCCAGTTGCCGTAACACTGAAATTAGTCAGTCATTACGAACATCATTTTTCTACAGACATGGCTGTGCTGACGCGCTGAGCCAATCAGAGCCTGATCACTAAAATTCATTGACAAATGACTGCCTCCTGACTGGCAGAAACGTCCATATCCGGTCAATTATACAAGCACAATGAGGCCTTGGTCACCTAAAATGGCAAAAGCATACATGACACACGAGCATGACACAAGATATTTAAAGAAATAAAACGCCTCAAAATATTTGGCTTTGGCCTAATGCTTGTTGGGATAGGCTTCATGGTGATTTTTGTGGGCCTCTCGAGGAAAAATGAATTTAGTTGTAATTGGTGTTGTTTTAAAATGGTCTAATATTTTCTGCATGATCTCCACCATGTCAGAATGATTCGTTATAGTTTTGTGTAAGCTATTCAGTCGGAAGGTTTAACAAGAGATTACTTACCTGACAATGGACCACAATAGTGTAGTGCTAAATTCTTTGATTTTAAGAAAAGCAATGGAATAATCGCATTAGTAGGACACTGTATAGCGCCATAGCGCCATGGCAAAGGTGCCCTTTCATTGCAACAATTTTGGTGCCCCTGGGTAGCCTTCTGTTTTACCCCTCCCCAGAAGAAAATTAATGCCTTTCTGCTGGTGGTTTACCTTTCAAACATAAATTCTCTTCTCGCTCTTTATCCCTCCTCTTGATTGTATTTTCTGTATTTTCAATGTTTTTGTGAAACGTCTCTGCCCCCCCCCCCCCCAACTCCAAAAAAAAGGACCCTCGCAATCCAAGAAAGAAGTTCATGAAAAAGTCATACCTGGAATGTACAGCATGTGTTGAAAAATGCACTATGAATCCAGTAGAATATCAGAATTTAGGAAAAGCCCATGGGACTCTTTCCTGGACAATGTTTAGAATGCTCACCAGAACCGTCAGATCTAAGTTGTTAGTAAAAGGCGTGGTGCCCCTTGCCAAAATTTCTCTAAATGGCACAGGCACCCAGTCCAACTCACGGATTAGCTGAAAATTTGATCTGGTCGATTGAAGCCGAAATGAGTAGTGGTGCAAAGCACGAACAAGTGATAGCCAGATTCTTGTTTGCCCATTGCGTCACGCAACACAGAACAATGGGAGAGCAGCCATGTGTCGTTCTAAAAGAGAGTTCACCGAACTGCACTCAGCCTTTTAAAACCAAATTCATGTGGGAAATTGTTGAAAGGGCGGCAGTTCTCGCAAACAAAGCCTTACTTAAACAAAATCTGTAAACCTAAATTTATACCTGGAAATAGTGTGTGGGCAAGAGGGTTCCATACTTGGGCTAAACATATGTGGCATAAGTGCAGAGTCATCGCTACAAAGAGTCACGGGTCTAGCATGGTTGCGCCATGTGATTCTAATGCTGAACTGTGGCACTTCTACTTTTCACAGCTAAGACTAGCTACTCCTAATCTAATGGCTACCGATACTGTGACATGATCGCATGAGTCGCATCTTGGGGGCTCTACCCGGTTTCAAAGGGACTTACGTTTCGAGTCACATACCAGCACTATTTCCCAAAGTAATCGTGATTCAGAGTTATTTTTTAGAAGGAGCGTAAGAGCCGTGTTTCCTACCTAGATGCCTGATGTCTGAAATAAACATCGGCAAGGATCTGGGTTTCAATTACCTGGATTACATATCCTCCCGTTACTGGATCTGCCTGACCACAGTCGCCTGTAATGGGAGTCTCCCTGCCTGTCATGGGCAAGCCACTCTTGTCTGCGATGGCACATCAATCACGTGACAGGTGCAACAAAATCGCCTGTTATAGGCTCACTACCATCACCTGTTACGGGTGCTACAAAATCACCAGTAATGGGTGCACCTTACAACCTTCCATCTCCTGTAGTGGGAGTTTCCCACTGATGGAAGAGAAGAATGTAGTCTGGATCACCACTAGTTACAATTCCACCACGGTTGAAACGATTGAATTCGTTGGCACTGAATTCGTTGGCACAAAACTCCAAGTAAAAGAAATCAAAATCCTTGTGGTAGATTTCTTTTTCTTGGAGTTTTGTACAATAAATACGGATGCAAACCTATTTACGTTACCTTTTGGACTAATATGTCAGACTGAATTACATATTGTATATATACTGCAAATCACTTTTTCGTTATTGTTTAAAGTTAGGAATTTCTTAATGGTTTTGTAAATATTGTAAAAAAGAGCTCACCTTACTAAAATATGGTGTAGAGTAAGATGCGCAATTTTTTCCAGGAGGGGAAGGGCGGGAGACTTTGGTGTCTCTGCTTGCCGTCAGATGGTGCCACCATCCAGGCTTTTCAGCTGATAAAGCAATCAGCCGCCACTTGGGCCCTTAAAAGCTGTAAGCTGATTGGCCGATAATGTCTATCATTATTATTATTAGCTGACTATTGAAAATAAAAGCTAAGCTTACTGAGGCGCTAATGGCTACTTAACATCAACCTTGAGTCAGGTTTTTTCCTCGGGTGTCATGTTAGCCTACATGACAATTCGAACATGACAATGTTTTATAGCTCGGCAGTTTACTCCGTATTTTATTTATTTATTTAAAGTGGCACTATCACTGATTGAAAAGCGAACGAATATACCATGGCGCCATCCAGCGGCAGTGCTATTGTTAATCTTTACAGCTTGCACAGAGGTGCACGAGAACGTACCAAATTTTCACTCAGTAATTAAGGAGGTCATGGCTTGTTTGTTTTGTTAAAAGAAATGCCGTTGCGCATACCTTCGCTTGGTGCAAGCAAGTTGTAGATAGTACTAGATAGCGCTGGATGTTACAAAATTCTGCAACTTTAATGATTGCAATGCACAAAACAGGAATAAATGAAATGTCTAATGCACAAAATTTCAAAACAAATACACGAAAAAACAAGCAAAATAACAATAAAAAAGTTTAACAATTTAACGAATATGGCTGCATTTTTGAGGCTGACAGTATTTTATCAACGTTGCAGCGAAGGCAACATCACTGGTTTAAAAGACAACAGCATAGTTTAAGACATAATAGTCAATGAGTTCGGCATCAAATTCCAGACGGTCTTTCATGCTAAGGCTGAACCTGTCCTGGTACATGGGCCACTGCGCAAAATCTGTATCTCCAAATCAAAGATGCTTGCTGCACTGAAAAACTTTAATCCAAATAAGGCAAGTGGACCAGACAGCATCCCCAACAAAATTTTGAAAGAATGTGCCGAGAGGCTGGCAGAACCACTGGCCATACTTCTATCAAATTCCTTTAATCATGGGCTAGTACCGCAAGACTGGAAAAGGGCCAATATCACGCCCATCTATAACTGCCCTCCAGTGAGTCTTCTCCCTTGTGTAAGTAAGATCTGTGAAAGAGTCTTGCTGGCAGAACTTAATCAGAACTTGATAAACTTGGCATCTTCGACTACACTCAACACGGCTTTGTGCCCGGTAGGTCGTGCATGACGAACCACCTTATTGCTAGAAACCAATGGACGAAGGCAGTCGATGAGGGTAAGGCAGTCGACATCTTCTTTGGTGACGTTGAAAAAGCCTTCATTATGGCGGTACATGGATCCTTATCAACGACCTGTGCTTCCACGGGGTTAGTGTTGAAAAGGTTATATGGATCTCCAGCATTTTAGAAGACAGAGAGCAGAGAGTTATCGCTAATGGGGAAGCTTCTGATTGGTTCCCTGTTGCTTCTGGTGTTCCAGAAGGCTCAGTGCTCGGCCCGAAACGGTTTGCCCTTTACACAAGTGAATCGCATGCAGAGCTCCAGGCCGACTGCTATAAGTTTGCAGACAATGTCAAAGAATCTGAAAAGATCAATGAAAGGAGCAATGCTAACCTACTTCAAAATTATATCAATCTTCTTCAAGCCTGGTACATTGCCAATGGAATGAGGCTCCACCCCGAAAAGAACTTTGTTATGCATATCGGGCATAAAAACATGAAAAAACCTTATCATCTGGACCATACAAGACTCAAGGCTAATGATCAAATCAACGACCTGGGCTTTATTATGGAGTCTGATTTGTCTGTAAGCAAGCAATGTGATGCTGCTGCTAAGGCCAAGCGAATGGCTGGCTTCCTTTCCAGACACCTACCTACGCTTTCTCTTGAAAACTTTGCTAGAGTTTAAAAGGTTCTCATCCGGCCACTTATGGAGTTCTCCAGGTAGCATGGGCTCCCTGGTTACAGCGAGACATTCAGTTGTTGGAAAGCACGCAGAGACTTGCTTCTCGTGTACTCATGAAAGACAAGGTGGGTTATGAGGAGCGGTTGAGTCTGTCTAGGCTGCCAACTCTGGAACAGAGATGAAAGAGAGGCATGCTTATTAAGTGCTTCAAAATTCCCAAGAGACACTACAGACTGAACCCAAATGAGTTCTTTATGATGGCCACCACCACTAACTTAAGCGAGAACTCCCTCAAGCTACACGAGCCACACTGTAGACTAAATGCGCGTTAATACTTTTTCCTCTGTTGGCCTTATCGTTGAGTGGAACAATCTTCCAGACGATCTCTGTAGGGCCAGCTCAACTAACCGCATCAAGGCACATGGTGCAGCATTACCTCCCCACGGGGCACAGCTACAAGTCACAGACTTTGCCGTATTATGAACTAAATTAAACTAACTAAACTAATGATGGCGTGGGGGAAGAAGGGCCCTGCCAGCATGTGTTTGTTGCACTGGTAGCGCTTGACCTGTCTGGCATGCTCATGCCTACCCACAAAATCTGAGGTGGCACAAAAATTGGAAGGATCCAGAAGAGTGCAGCTGTTGAAAATATGGGAAAAGACTTGTAAGCGATGCATTTCTTCTGTCAGCTAAAGACTGCCATTTCAGTTTGTGCACGTATCAGTGACAGTGGCATCTCTTTGCTATGCACCATTTATCATTCTGGTGGCCCTACACTTCACATGTTCCACGCAGTCCGACAGATTTTTTTGTGCAGGGATCCCCAAAGCACTGCTTAATCCACTTTGGCCTTGTCACTGTACTAAAATCAACCTGTCGAACTTTATGACTTATGTCTTTCAAGAATCTGTGATAAAATCTAATTTGGCCGTTTGCTTTACACAAATATGCTAAATGTGGTCAGTTCAAGCTTGGTTATTTTAACTCCGAGACAAGTCATATTGTCCACAACCTCCAAAGCAACACCCTTTAGGGAATAAACAGGATTTGGGGCATGCTTTTTATATGAAGTATGAGTTGGCTTAGTCTTCATTGTATTTACGTGTATTTTCCAGGTATCGTACAATTTGGCTACTCTATCCAAGTTTTGCTGGAGGACGAGGCTATCCAACTCCACCGAGAGGGTGGATTTCGACTCGCAGCCGTTTGAGATAGCTGTGTTGGCTGTGAGTAGATGAAGCGTCTGACATCCTTAACAGTAGTGGCCAGCTGAGGCCGTCAGACACTTGAGCGACTCACAGCCAACACAGCTATCTCAATCGGCTGTGAATTGAAATCGATAAGCACCATCTGTCGGCTTTAATTTCTGCATGTTCCAATAAAACCATGGTTGTCTCCGTATCATATTTTAATGATGCAATAATTAAAATCGGTACCTTCCTAAACAACCAAACAGAGCGAACCAAACACACCACTGTTGGTGACAGTTTGGCTCATTTCCTGCTAATAGCCGTGTTGGTGAGGCTTGATTGATGTCAACATCATCAGCGATGACGCTGTTTCCAGCAAAACTGTTACCTCGCGCATGCTCAAACCTCCACCCCAGCAAACCACCTCCCTGAGATGGTTCGCAATTTGGCATTGCTCTCACCTGGTCACATCTATTAGTCAACCCTGGTGAAGTCCATTAACCAGGTCTGGTCGCGGTGAAGGTATGACGTATCAAATACTCTGCTGTGCTTGTTGAGCTGTGTTGTAGTTTAGGAAGGTACTGAGCGGCTGACGCAACATCACTGCACACGCGCGACGTCAAGTTTGGAGCCAAACTGTCTCTAACAGTGGTGCGTTCTGTTGCTTTTGAAGAGTGCCTCGCAACTGGGGATTTGGGATGTTGGACAAGTCTTGTCCTGTCAGTCCGTGGGTCTGGTGCCCAGCGGTTATGCAACTATTTACCACGAGGCACACCGATTGTGAAATTTATTGTGATGCGTCGTTTCGGAGCGATCGGCGCGAAGGAGGCATTGAAGTGGTGATACCATCTCTGAAGTTGTGCATGAAGCGTCATCTTCAAGCGGTTGCTTAAAGCACAGTTTGTGAACTGGCCGCAATATATGTGGCACTAGATGTAGCACTAGATATGCAGTTGCCATCCTTTTCTATAGTGACAGATTCTTTAGTGGGGATAGGGCTGTTGAAACAGGCGGTAGAGCACGTGGAAGTGGATGACCTATTGCTATTCTCAGTAGTTTGGAAACTTTGGCTGGCATCGCAGTCTAGGTATGCTTCAGTACGGTGGGTAAGAGGCCAGTCAGGAGTTTGGGGAAAGAACAAGCTGACATGCTTGGTAAGAGGCAGTTGCAGGGGGTGCAGAAGGGGTGCAGCTGACTGTCAGTGAAGTCCAGGCGCCCAATGGTTTGAGATTGGCTGCTGCAAAAATGGGATCAGCAGTGGCAGCAGGTGGCAACTGGCAGGTTCCTGCTTGCGATCCAGCCAGCTTGATGCCTCGAGTCAGTGCTAAATAGGTTACCACGTTGGAAGGCGCGTCTCCTGAGCCGATTGCGCACTGGTCATTCGTTATTGCATGCGCATCAGTATAGGTTAGGTTGGGTGGACTGGTCGCTCTGCCAGAAGTGCAGTGTAGAAGACACCGTGCAGCACTTTCTTCTTGTCTGCAAGCGCTATACAGAAGAAAGACGAGTGTTGTCGAAGTGGTTGGTCACGCATCCGACGCTCCAGTTGCTCCTCGAGTGTGCGTCTGATTAGACTGCCATCCCCAGGTTATTAGCAGTGGTGGAATATTGTGCCCGTGTCAGACTGTGATAATGTGATTCTCGTACAAGTGGTTTGAGTGGCTGTTTGGCGAGTTGGTGTGGTATGGTTTTGTTTCATTGTTTTTTGTTGTTCTATGTCCTACTTAGTGATGTACAGAGCGTACGACTGCAGGTCACGGCTCTTGAATAAAGAATTTGAATTTGAATTTGTAAAGTATTCCTACCGCAATTCTTGCATTTAGTTATTGTGTGAGTGATCCAAAAGTAAAACATGCATGTCAAAATGGATGTAATTGCCCATTGTTGCCCATTGTCTACAAAAGTAGATGATTTTCTTTATTTTTTCCTGAGTCCTGTATTGCATACACAACCACCCTCATTGTGCACATATGGAGACAAATTAACTTCTAAAAATTTCCACTAGAGGGCAGCACCTCTCTAAGAATGTAAACAAAGAGGCCAAAATACATGCAACCTGCAAAATCACGCCCATGTGTGCACACGTTAACAACTTATCACTTAATGTACTGGACAATATTTTAGGTTGTAAGGCATTGTTGGCAATGTTGGCATGTGTGTCCAATGGGCTCATGGAAGAATGGCTTCGCACCAATATGGTTGTCCTTAGTAGGGGCAGGGATAGTCAATGAGTACGGGGTGGTTCACAAACTCAACCCAACTGGTGGATGCTTGTGTGTTCTCGGGCGGTCCATGACCGGCGTCAGGCCTATAGACGCTGGAAGAGGTGCCCTTGCGAAGAGACTTGGCTAGTATTCCGTGGCACGGTTAAGGAATCGGCGCATCTCATTTGTAAAGGAACGTGACCAGTATCCGGACAGGGTTTGTGGTAAGGTGTGTTCTGCAGCATCACTCACGTGTGCCTGGCGCATGGTGTTGTGGAATACTAAACAAGCTGCTCAGAGTGGGAGTACAACACGAGCGGTCTTCTTAATGCTGTTTTGAGGGGTGAGGAGATGGCGGACGCCTTCTACAACCGGTTCACGAATGTTTATGCCTTACCTTCTGGTACGTCTTCTCCAGCTCCTGTTGTGATTTGTGTTGATGGGTCATCATCCAATAGTCCTTTGCTTCAGTCCGAATTCTCGTCGGCTTTGGCAAAATGTCGTGATAGCAGCGCTCCCAGGATTGATAGCGTATCCCACGGTTGTCTGCGTCGCCTTGACTCTACATCTGTCCATACCTGTGTAGCCCTATTCCGTACCATCTTCCAGGGTGGTGTTGTTCCTGAGTCTTGGTTGTTTACCGTTGTGGTCCCACTGCTTAATTCAGGGTCTCCGAGGTCTCTAGTAGTGAATTATCGGCCTATCTCCGTACTTTCCAATCTCTGGAAAGTTTATGAGTGAATGTTGGTCAAATGGCTCGAATGTCACCTAGAGCATTACCGCTGCTTAGCGCCGACTCAGTTTGGCTATAAGGCGGGGCGTAATGTGCAAGATGCCGCGATGTTTTTGCTGTTAGGCATCTATGAATCCTGGTCTCACGGTTTGTCTGTGGTGGCCGTGTTTTTGGACATAAAGGCTGCCTACGACACGGTTAATGTTCAGTGGGTTAGGCGTAGTCTTGTGTCAATGGGAGTGGGCCCCAATCTTGTTGGAGCGATCTCTGCTCTCTTGAGAGTGCGACAATTTGCCACTAGGGTTGGTGGCTTCTGGTAGGAATTGACGAGGTCTGATAGAGGCCTCCCGCATGGGAGTTGTCTAAGTCCTCTGCTGTTTGCTATTGCGATCAATTTCATTTCGATTGAGATTGGTGCCTTGAATAACATAGTCTGCTATGCATGTGATGTTGCTTTATGGTTTGCTGGCAGTGATCCTGAAGTTTGCTGCCAGTGTGCTGAAGCTGCAGTTGCTCGTGTCTCCGAGCTTCTTTCGGTCCAGGGACTACTCCTCGCTCCGGCGAAGACTGAGTTGGTGTTTTCAGTAGATCACGTGTTAGGCGGATGTGTCCGCAGTCTAGCGCCGTTGGTGGCACTGTTGTATCACAAGTTGTGGCTGATAAGTATCTGGGTGTGTGTCTTGATGAATGATTGACCTGGAATCATCACGTGTCATCTCTTCGTGCCAGAATAAGGTCACGGTCTGCGGTGCTAAAGAGGTTCTCGATGATGCAGGGCGTAAGACGTGGTCGTCTGCGTGCTGTGTTTAGAACCTTTATAAGGGCTGTTTTAGATTTTCACCTGCCCTTTCTTTGCTAAGAGTGCTGGCACATCTCTTCTCTTCAAGCAGCAGTGAATGAGTGTCTGCATCTTGTCACAAGATGTTCAGTTACGACACCAGTTCAGTCGTTGTGAATGGAGGCGGGAGAGCACCTCTTCATATTCGTGCCAAAGAACTTCTCTGCGCCTTTTGGATGTGAAATATATGTCGCGGGGTGGACGACTGTGTGGGCAAAATGGTTGTGGACTATTGTACCCTCCCGCAGGCAGTCCTCATTTTGCTCGGCCCCCTGGGAGCGGCTGCTGCGTCTCTCCAGCTGGTGTCCTTTGTCTCTCTGTTGAGGGTAATGTCTTTCCGTGGGTGTGGGTACCTTCATTAGCTTATGTTTTTATGGAGCGGGTCACGGAATGTGATGTATTTTGTGATGCCTCCTTAGATCGCAGCATGTTGTCAGGTGGTGTGGGAGTGGTTATTCCCTCCTTGAAATTGTTTTGCACTATGAAGCTTCAGTCTGCAGCATCTAGCAACATGTGTGACATGTGTGCCATTTCTGTGGCATTGGATGTGGCATTGGATGTCCAGCTGCCATCTTTCACTGTGTAGTCTGACTCGCGAAGTGCTATTTCGGCTTTGCGACGAGCCATTGAGCGGCTTGAATTTGGAGATCCGATCATTTTTGAGGTAAGTTTGAAGGACTCCAGCACTCCAGTGTGGTGTTGTGTGTCTCCGTTGGGTGAAAGGCCATGCAGGGTGTTCAGGTAATGAGCAAGCGGACGGTCTCGCCAGGTTGGCTGCTGAGTCGACGGCGGATCCGATTGTGCCTGTGGCTAGATAGCCTGGGCTTTGTGCGTGGTCCATGTTGAAATGGGAAGCAGAATGGGCTGTTGCTGTCACTGGCCGTGCTCTGTATGCTCGTTAGCCGTATTGCTCTTTGTTATATGCCCTTCATGACATGCCGCTTATGGCGTGCAGGGTGCTTTCCCGTCTTCGCACGGGGCATTCTTTATTGGCGGCACACTGCCACAGGGTAGAGTTGTTGTCATCTGCCGCGTGTCTAGACTTTGGTCACCCGCAGACTCCAGAGCACTTTCTTCTAGAGTGCACGGTCTCAGACCGCCTGCAACAGGTCTTGGATATCTTCCTACGTCCGAACCAAAGTTTGCGGGACCTCCTCTCTTTCCAGTCGTCCGTGCGTGTGAAAGCCAGGAAGAATGCAATCGTCAGCTTTGTGAAGGAAACGGGTGTTTGTGTGTGACTCGCTGTCCTCGGTTCCACGTTCCCCCTCTCTTCCACTTTCTGTCCTTCACCATACTTGATCTGTCTTGGTGGTTACTCTTCTGTTGTACGAGTAGTTTCCATGCTCTTCTTTGTCCATTGCGGGTGGTTTGAGTTGTTGTTGTATCGTAGCATTACTTTTGTATGGGGGTATGTTGGTTTAGACTAAGGCTCCCGAATAAACAAATTCATTCATTCATTCATTCATTCTTTAAAAATGATCAAAGCACGTGGACACAAAGTTTTCAGCAGCTGTTATTTAGATTTAGTAGGTAAAACTTATTGTAAAACCTTGTGTTTACTAATGCAGACATTGGGCATTCGTAGTTCATAGTCTTGTCTACAAATGTAGACAATGGGCACCTATGGAAGAAAGTGAATTGGCTTATAACAGTGAGAATAACTTAGTAATGGATGAAGACCATTTAAAAGGATTTAAATGCATTTTCAGCAGAAAATAATACAGACGTGGTACATAAAGATGGCAAAGATATTATAGATGACAAAATTTCAATTCAAAACCATTAACTATATACTGATAAACGGAAGAATATTCCAGTTAGAAAAGTGGCGCAAATGGTTTACAAGTAAAAGTAAAACGTGTTTTCAACATTCCAAATGCTAAGTTTAGGTTACCTCATGCTTCAGAAACCATCACAGTGTTGTTTAAGCACAGTATAATGTAGGCATGCAGGTAAAAAAGCAAATTTTATTTTTCCTTGGGACATCCTCATAATGCCAAATGTCTACATATGTATATATGCTGTACTTTTTTTGTTATAAAAAAAAATTAAAATATTTTTTGGTTTGTTTTAGTGCCTAAAACACCAAAAAAAAAAAATTATTTCTGAACTAACCGGAAGTACCAATGAGCAACAAAGTGTTGATATTGACACTGACTTTACACCATAATTGTGTTTCACTGACTATACTACTACTATTCCAAGGTCGTTGCACTAAATTGCTTGATGGAAATGAAAAGCACGCAGTACCTTCACCGAACAGAGGGAACAGAACGCACCACTGTTATAGACAGTTTGGCTCCAAACTTGACGTCGCGCATGCGCAGTGATGTTGCGTCAGCCGTTCAGTACCGTCCTAAACAATCAGTACCTTCCTAAAGCACCGAACAGAGCGAACAGAACGCACCACTGTTACAGACAGTTTGGCTCCAAACTTGACGTCACGCGTGCGCAGTGATGTTACGTCAGCCGTTCAGTACCTTCCTAAACTACAATACAGCTCAACGAGCTCAGCAGCTTATTGATACGTCATACCTTCACCGCGACCAGACCTAGCTAATGGATTTCACCAGGATTGCCTAATAGATGTGACCAGGCAAGAGCAATGCCAAACTGCGAACCATCTCAGGGAGGTGGTTTGCTGGGATGGAGGTTTGAGCATGCGCGAGCTAACAGTTTTGACGAAACGGATTCGTCGCTGACGATGTTGACGTCAATCAAGCCGCATCAACACGGATATTAGCAGGGAATGTGCCAAACTGTCACCAATAGTGGTGCGTTTGGTTCGCTCTGTTAGGTCGTTTAGGAAGGTACCGTATGACACAGCTCAACAAGCTCAGCAGAGCATTAGGTACGTCATCCCTTCACCGTGACCAGACCTGGCTAATGGAGTTGACCACAGGGGCTAGGCACACGAATCGCGTACATGCCGGAACACTCACGCATGTACGCGATTCGTGTGCCTAGCCCCCGTGGATTTGACTAGGATTGGCTAATAGAGCAGTGACATTTGCCAACAGATTGGCACCAGTATTAGGTTTTGGAGGGCATACCTACAAGGTGCACTACATAAAAATGGAGGGAAAACAACGGAAGAGCGGATTTCTTAGTCTTAAAATAACGTTGTTTTCTCCAACAACAAAAATCACGCGTTTTAGGTCTAAGAAATCACTCTTCACAGCATCGGCTTCAGTATGACGACCTTCTGTTTCTCTCTGCAGTGCCCCTTGCAGCTAACCCATTACGGCTCCAGCATAGAGTTATATACAATAATACTACGTCGTGTCACTGCTCCATAGATGTGACCAGACCAGAGCAATGCCAAATTGCGAACCATCTCAGGGAGGTGGTTTGCTTGGGGTGGAGGTCTGAGCAAGGGCGAGCTAACAGTTTTGACGAAATAGATTCATCGCTGACGATGGCGACGTCAATCAAGCCGTATCAATACGGATATTTGTAGGGAAGAGCCAAACTGTCACCAACAGTGGTGCGTTGGTTCACTCTGGCAAAAGTATATAAAACCAGACAACAACAATTGTGTGTCCATAATTTGCTTTTGGCTCTGGTAATTTAGGAAGGTACCAACGGTTGCTGTGTTGGTAAATTCCTGGAGCCAATAGCCCTGTTCCTCGGGCTTCAGTAAACCTAATCCAAATCAAAATTACTGTGTATTTTTGCAAGTGTCACCCCGTAATTAAGTATGGCTAATACTTTACAAATTAGCAAGCTGTTTTGTCTTGCTAATATGGAGAAGAGGATTATCGAATATGCTTGGAAGTAGTGATTGCTTAGTCCACAACAAAGGTGTAAAACATGAACAATAATAGCCCGAGACAAATGCGTTTTTTATGCATCCTCGGACCTCTTCTGAGTAACTCTGACACGGGACTGATGACCCCTGTACGTTTTTACTCCCTTTATTAAACTGGAAGGCGAAATGGAAGGCGCTAAAGTAGAGCCGACGATGATAGTAAAACCATTCAAATGTTTGGAGTGCGGTGCTGCATTTACCTTTAGAAATGTATTGGTAAACCACCTTCGAGTACACACGAACGAGAAACCATTTAAATGCAAACAGTGTGGGGCAGAATTTAAGGAGATAGGCGGACTAAGAAGACATATTAAGAGACATGGTCGAACATTTAAATGCGAACATTGTGATGCGGTTTTCACTAACAAAAAAGACCGAAAAATTCACCAGCGTAGTCATTTAGGAGAGAAACCCTTTAAATGTGAGTTTTGTCAGCTGCCCTTCAGGCGAAAGAATAATCTGAGCGTGCATAGGCGTAAACACACGGGTAAAAACCTACACGAATGTGAATTCTGTAAAGCTACTTTTCAACAGAGGGGCCAGTTAAACACACATCGGTACAAACATACTGGGGAAAAGCCTCACAAGTGTACAGAATGCGGTGCGGCTTTTGCTAGCGCTAGCAATTTACGACGCCATGGTCGTATCCATACTGGGGTACAACCCTAAGTGTGACTTGTGTACTTCTGTCTTCACAGATAAGGGTAACCTTAGTGAGTTCTGGGCCCAAATGAGTTCTTTACGATGGCCACCACCTCTAACTTGAGGGGAAAAATACCCTCTGCTACACAAGCCACAGAGTATAATTAATGCATGGAAATACTTTTTCTCTGTTGCCGTTATCTATGCGTGGAACAATTTTCCAGACAATCTATGCAAGACCAGCACAACCAACTGCTTCAAGGCAATATTGGACAGGCTCAGGCGCAGCATTAACTTCCCACGGGGCATGGCTACAAGTCACGGGCTTTGCCGTATTTGAACTAAACTAATATGTATCTCTGTGTGTTCTGGTGTTAAAAAATATCAGGAAGGATCTCCGTTCCGGATGTCTCCCGGATAGTCAGCAAGCAATTAGACTTATTTAATCTTACACGGTGGGAAAATGTCATCTCTCCCAAGATTTCTGCTCACGGGGTGGTGTGCTCAGCATGTGTGGGAGCAAGCATGAATGGGAATAGGGTGGGGCGGTGGTGTGAGGTTCACCCTTACAAAGAATACCAGTGTGATGTTTGCGGTCAAGGATTTTTACGTCGAACCCCATGGGATCACGGGTTTGTACAGTCAAGCCTCTTGGACCCAAGCCACACCATTGTGTTGAGTGTGATGCACGTTTTCTGAAATAGCTGTACTTACTGTCTGCTAAATACTTCCATTAGCAATATATGTTAAACCGCTTATTTTATGCATTTCATTGCCCAAATTACATTGATTTAATTTCCGTCCATTAATCTTGTATGTAGCTCCCACCAGGGGTGCTGCTTCACGTCCCTTATTAATGCTAGCAGTGCCACCACTTTGTCATATCGCTTCAGGCATGAACATGTTCACGTCGCACCCATTGTTTGTTGTGTGATTTTAAAGTGTTGAATGAGGAAGGAAATGGTTACGATTGTAGCTCGTTTGGAGAACTTTTCCACACCTGATTTTAAACTGGAAGGATTACGAAACATCGTTCCAAGGGATGTGCTCGGGACAAGTGTGTAGCTTCACACTGTGCGATGTCACGCTAGGTGTGATTCCGCACATTGCGTTGCCTGTGTATTAATGAATCGGTGACAGTTAGTTGTCATTACTTCTCGATTGTGGTGTTGTCCGGAATTTGAACAGTCCTGGAATTGAATTTGAAACCCTTATTCAGTTGTTAGGGTACACCTTAAATTACATTCATTACTTTAAGGTCCTCAATTGCGGTTTGTTTTTGGATTGCACAAAAAATTGTATACTGCTAGTGCAAACCATCCAATGAATTTATTTGTTCTTTCATCCCATTTTTCAGCCCAGAGAGAAACAGGTTTCTTTCTTTTGACTGGGAGGTATAAGGTAAGGAATATGAACCAAACTGCCAAATGAGACCAAATCTGGTTTTACTGTTTATCAAGTAAACATGATATTGACTCTACTGAATCGGCAAAGGAAATTCATCACTTTTTTTCTTGGTAAAAATAAGGGAACTGTGGAATGGAAATTATGAAATGTTCCACTATTTTAATGACACTAAAATGGTGGTCGTTTTGGTTTTGTTCCATTAAAATCCTACATCTGGCATGCCAGGAGCCACCCTTCGTTGGGCTTCGACCGATATGGCAGTCCCAAGTCACTCTGGCCTGTTTGCAGGACATCCGCCACCTGTCTACGGGGATCTCTTTTCCAATTACTCCACATTTTTGCTGTGCCCTGGCCTTCAACGGTCAAGCTTTCTGCGATAAAATGGAGAAACTGGTTAGCGAGGTGTAAGTTGGATGAAGTGGACCCTTACGTCGTAGGTTGCTTTAGCAACTTTTCAGGGACACCCTTTTTCAGTAGGGACTCTCCCCATTGGCGGCCAGGGGTAATGTGTCGGCAGTTAACCGTGCTCTTCAGCAAGGGCAAATTGGCTTTTCTAGGCAGCAGAATGTGTACAGACTGGGCCATTCTTTTGAGTGTGCTTGTTCTGAGGTCTACCGTCTTTCCCAAGAAGAACCTCCCTTAGTAGCAGGATAGACTCCAGCCTGGTTCCAGCCGTTCGTTTCAGGTACAGTGTCATGAACAAAACTAGCTTCTTGGTTCCGCGTTTTGATTAAAGTGGCCTGCGATACGAAACCCCATTTTAATGGTTCAGATGGAGGACTTCTCTTAGTGGGGTTTATGGATGGAGACCAAGCCTCTCGAATGTTAATCCAGTGGCAGTCACCCCTTTGCCAGTAAACCTTAGAAAGGACTCGTCATTTTACCATTACTTGTCACCATGTTACAAGTATCCTTCATGATGACTTTTCTAAATTACGCATTTACAGAGCTGCAGTTTTATTTAACTCCAGTATCACTGCAGAAAAAGCTGTTGTATGCCCCTTGTAAGTCTGAGCATAATGCCGCAAATCGTTAGTTTCAAGCTTGTACAGTTCCTGAGGTATCCATACAAGTGTCATTCACTGTTGCATTTACCATTTTGGTGATTGGGACTAAATTCAAGTCTCCAGCTGTTGATTTTCATACTCCAAATGGTGAATGCGACCAGCATTGGAGAGGGCTGGTGGAGACTGACGAGTCACAACCAATCTGAAACATGCAGGACTCTCCTCTTCTCTCTGTCACACAACTACTTTTACCGTGCAATAGAACTGCCGTACAACCTTCAAATTTACATAATCAAGGCAAAAAATGGTACTGATGATGATGAAATTTTTAACATTTTCGACCCTGGCAAGCTTTCTGTCAACATCTTGGATTTTTTTATGGAAGACCGTACACAAGGGACTTTCTCCCAGAGCAATCAAAAGCTACAGGTCCTTTATAAACTTTGTACTGTCCTGCATCGAAAACTGTCCGGTACTGGACTGCAATTCATTTCATGACTCATGCTGGCTTTTGAAAATGCTTGTCCCAAAACTCGCCACCTTTTTCCAAGATGAAATCTTCCACTTGTTCTTAAAACCTTTCGTCGTCACCTTATGAATCTCGAAACTAACATAATCCCCAAGACAATTTTCATTAAAGACCTCGGTTCAATTGTCGATCGTGAAGGAAACGAAAGAGTTCAATGTCTAGTGAGAGCTCTCTGTTACTTTTTTGAAAGGGCCCAAATTGCTGCTACAAAACATCTTCTCTCCGAAAGAACTGAACCCCCTCTCCTGTTTTTTCAAGTTGAGAAAATATTTGGTGAAGTACTTCAGCCGCCAGTGTCCCTCCATTAAAAATTATGTAAATGGATTTGTGAAGTCATTAGGCGTGCCTATGAACTTGGTCCGAATCACACTTAGTGGGGTGCAGGCTCACAAATTAAGGGCCGTGGCAGCTTCATGAGCCTACGGGAGTGGTACTTCTCGTGACAAAGTTCTTTCCACCTGTTCATGGACCAGCAAAAACACTGAACTCATCTTTGGGATACTAGTGTCTCCAGTAGTGCCAAAGTATGAAAGAATATCTGATGGCTGGCAGTTGCATTAGACATTAAAAAAAATGCAGGAGCTAGATTGTACTAGATTAATGAACAAAAGTTAATTTAATATAGGCAATGAAAAGCATAAAATAAGCTTTTTTAGCATTGTGTTAAAATTCAGTTTTAGCTTGGCATTTCGTAATACACGCGGGTGAAATCCCATATAAATGCGAGTTTTGTGAAGGCTCGTTTACTGACGTAACCAATCTAAAATCGCACCGACGCAACCATACAGGAGAAGAGCCATAAAACTGTCAGTACTGTAATGCTGAATTTGCACACC
>JAHWFP010167604.1:0-34950 GCA_023313725.1 Lithobius niger | reverse complement strand
TTTTTTCCGAATCTCCCCAATCCCCGAACTTAAATTCAAACCAGACCAACCCTGTTGCTAGTTCAGCACTGCAACCCCGTAGCTACTTAGTTTAGCAGTCAACGTATGAAATAGCCTGAAACTAACTAATCCAAATTTTCCCAAGTTAGCCTAATGCCGTTGACATTCCATTTAAGGCCCTAAGCCAAGGTTAGTGTCGCCCTTGAACTTCAGGCGAGCCTGAGCACACGATCGCTCACATTTAACATTAAACTAACACCAAACCTGAACCATGACTACCAGCCTTGTTCCATCGGTTAAGGTTAATTTGGAATTCCCGCAACCCCTTCACACGCACCACGGCACATTTTCAAGCAAGTCCCTTAACTGTGGGGTTGGCATTGGGGCGCCTCCCACACGTACTAAAAACTCCTACAGTTAATTAGGTACATCGGCCGGGAATCGAACCCGGGCCGCCCGCGTGGCAGGCGAGCATTCTACCACTGAACCACAACTAAAATAACTAAACCACTTTTGTTCTTAATTTTATGTCCTGTGATTATTTTATGATTTGGGCGAATTCAACGATGCCTTGCGTTCGGGTTTGCAACTCCCAGCATCTCATCAGTATGCTCAGTTGCCACCGTCGTCATCACGGTAAAGGAGGCCTAGATTTAGGCGAAACCCTTGGCCCGCTCTGTGACAGGTCATGAAAGCTCAAGAGGTTGGTCAGGCTGATTGTCCGCGTTGGGAAATTAATCAGCACGTTAACCAACAAGGACCCAGTGCGATGGCCACGCTCTTGAGATGTTACGCAAAGTTGACAAATGATAAGCCTTGCTGAAAAACAATTCCCACTTTTTCCCACAAAAAGAAAATTTGTAGCTTACTGCAAAATTAGTAACCCATCCGTATAAACAAAATGCACGCCAAAATTTCCATGCGGTTTTTACCCTTAACTCGTTAGAATAGATTTTTTTATATTTCGACAAACTACAATTCCCAATCAATTTGCACTTTGCCGATTTTTACTGTCAGTGTCCATTTGATGGCCTAACTGCGTTTCGTGAGTAAGATTGAATAATACCCCTGATTTTCGTTACTTTGAGAGAAAAATTTAACGAAAAAGGAATTAACTTGTCAGCTAACGCTACTTATTTAATAAATGTATGTAATATTAGCATTTTATGGTAAATAACATCCTGTTGTAATTTATATCTGAATAAGCCACTAATTCTTTGGTAAACTTCGACTACGGCTGCCTTTTCAGGCCGCTTCGTAAACCGCTTGTAGTCTCGGTTTACGCCATCAAGATTACTGTATTGAAATTTGCTCAAACACAATTCGGCAACTTTTACTTTTACTTTTACTTTTTACGACAAACAATCTTCTTTACGAGGCCGTTGTCATGTCAGGCTACGGCAACAATATCCATGTCTACATCCAACAATAACCGGTTGTTCAACCATTTGTTTTATTTCGTTTTGTAACATTGTAACGATTGCCAGTCGGCATTATTTTCCACCAAATCAATCTTCCTGAATCACCAATCACGATTTTTTCTTTTAGAAAAGTGAAAACAAACCATCGGCACTCACGAATATTATCCATGGCCAATTACCTTTGAATTAATAATGGATTACAGCCATTTTTACCAGTTAGCACTTGGCGACAGTTCGATAAGAGGGAATCGTATGGAGAAAATAACCCCCTTGTAAATAGTACCCAATTTAAAGATAAATTCTCAACGTGCTTCGGTAGTAAATTTAAATTCAAAACCTCACGGATGAAACATGATTTTTTTTAACTGTTCTGTCCGGCGACCTTGATGTATTGAGATGCTTAAAATCTCACATAAACATTTTACTAAATAAAATCAAGGTCGACCATTTAAAATCGTTTAATTTCTACCCATCACAAAAGCGCAGTTGGACATTACGCCTAGGTAATTTTTATTTTCTGTTTAGATGGAACTGATGCACCTGGGCTTCTAATTATATTAATGTAATATGCTATGTAAGATTATTTATGAATTGACACCAACATTGTTATTATTCATTAGGTGTACTGTATAACATAACTGTAATACTCAGTTATATTTTAATTTTTGCGCCAGTACACCTCATATTCAGTTATCTACTTAAAATTGTTCTTGGTGTCGAGTCTTATAATTTATGTATGTTTCTTTTCATGTCGAATTTATAACAACTCGATGGATGGAACCATCGAAATTTCTTTTTTCGGCCGGGGGATTATGCTGCGAGCTTAATTCCGGATTTCAACGTTGGAATTGTACCACCCCATCAAGGTTACGCTGACGTCATTTGTGAAATCTGCCAAACCCGAAGTCCACATGACGTCAAATTGTAATGTGCCATTGTCCTCCAAAATTAATACTCATTGTTAGTTGAAATAATCCTATTTGATCAATTGTTGTAACAATACA
Organism: Lithobius niger; assembly: GCA_023313725.1. Classification (NCBI taxonomy): domain Eukaryota; kingdom Metazoa; phylum Arthropoda; class Chilopoda; order Lithobiomorpha; family Lithobiidae; genus Lithobius; species Lithobius niger. The sequence continues at coordinate 32,525 of JAHWFP010167604.1, read as the reverse complement.
TAGCTATGATTTGTCTGTACATAATACTTGACATCAATTGTAACGGCTCGAGCTCGCTTGGTCTTCTGCCGGGTGCTCCCAACAATTAGTTATTAACAAAAAATCCCATCCGCCACCAACTCTCCCAACTCCCTGCATCCAAAGGTAATTTCGGCCCTATATTTAGAATTTTTCCCAATCTCCCCAATCCCCGAACATAAATTCAAACCAGACCAACCCTGTTGCTAGTTCAGCACTGCAACCCCGTAGCTACTTATTTTAGCAGTCAACGTATGAAATAGCCCAAAACTAACTAATCCAAATTTTCCCAAGTAAGCCTAATGGCGTTGACATTCCATTTAAGACCCTAAGCCAAGGTTAGTATCGCCCTTGAACTTCAGGCTAGCCTGATCACACGATCGCTCATATTTAACATTAAACTAACACCAAAACAGAACCACGACTACCAGCCTTGTTCCATCGGTTAAGGTTAATTTGGAATTCCTGCAACCCCTTGACACGCACCACAGCACATTTTCAAGCAAGTTCCTTAACTGTGAGGTTGGCATTGGGGCGGCTCCCACACGTATTAAAAACCCCTACATATGTTGGGAAATAACTGTGAAAAAGTGGAACTAAGAAGGTAACTGAAATACATTGTAGACGCTTGCACCATCAAGTCAGAATTGAGATAACCAAAGGTGTTACACTCCCTCTTAAATCATAAACCAACATAACATGGCCATGCAGAAGCATGTGTAGCCTAAGTACTGACACACGCACGCAATTGGGGTTTGTAGAATGTAAACCCGAAAAATTTATTTCTGACCATGAACCGTAAACCTTCTTGACCATAAACTAACGGAAAAAGAAACGTTTTGCACTTTGCTGTCAAGTAAAGCTTAAGTTATGCAAACGAAAATTAGCTGTGTGTCGTAGACTTTTTAGTCAGAACAATAACCCAATAATCACAACGGATGATTCCCATCTTAACTTTAAGTATTAGTTTAACTCGATTATTTCAGATGGCTTCATTTTAATGGCGTCGTGTATTCTACATTTTAAAATTAACATTCTTAAGTGTAAATGACAACTTTTCAACACGGCTCATGTTCCAACCTTCTATGTATAAATAATTGTATAAATGTTATTATACACTCAAGGAAAACAGTAGTTGATGATGAACCCACACTTCACGAACTAAAGTATAATTTTGAAAAATAAATGTTCGTAGGAACTTCGTAAAAATAAACAGTTGTTTTCTGTGCACAACGACGCAAAAGTTGAGTTATTCAACTTCCAATAATCTCTAACCTGTTACTATCAGGAAAACTGATATCACGAGCAGAAGAGCCAGTTGAATTCGAGATGCCATGGTTCTTCGAAGTGTTCAAATTGTCGTACTTGTTAAGTTTGATATACTGCGGTTGGTATGAAGCAATTAGTCGTTTACGGCTGTTTTATAGGCCAGCAGACGCATTCATTAGTAAAGGCTACGTCACTCTTCGCCTTACGCCTGTACGTGCTATCTTACAATTGGTAGACTCAAAGCACGTGTGCACGTGGGAAGCGTACGTCTGCACATGCTAGCTCACGATTGGTAGACGCAAACCACGTCAATTTCGAATGCGGATCGTGGACGAGTATGCGGGTTCGAAGTAAGAATCACTTTTATCCGTTTCTGCATGGAGTAATTTAAAACTTATACGCACTAAACACACTCGCACTGTAAGGGTACACCAAAATCGACAAAACGTCGAACGACAGGACATTTTGTCGAAACCTGTCTCAGCATGTTGCAGATGTTTCCAAAACCATAGGATTGAGCTGAGCGCCACACACCGGATGCGACGTTGTCGCGAGACGTCTTTAGGCGTTGTCACGAATTTGTGACTGGCCTTAAAGGCCATTGTTGTTATACTGTTGTGTCGTTCCCTTTGGACACAACCGTTTTGTTCATTGTTGTGAGGTTTTAAGGTGACCATGACCTTTGTAACATGACCGCAATGTTCGTGATGGCCATTTTGCGCCAATAAATTTAGTCTTAGTTAACAGATGTCCATCTCCTTACACAACAAGTGGTGCCGAAACCCGGGAACTATTCTGTGAAGCTTTGTGAAGGAGAACCGGACAAGATAAAACATTGGATCTTCAACCACATATTTGAGAAATTCTTAAGCCTAAGAAGCTGAATTTAACGTTGGAGAATGAAGGTTTGATAATGAAGGTACTGTTGTAACATTGTTGAAAATCGAGTATTGTTGCCTGGACGAAACGTAACCCGACCTACAAATCTCCAATTTATCGTTTGTGATATCGGTAACACAGAGGCCAGCCTTAAGAGACGACGATTAACCAAATTAATGAATGAATTGGAAAATGAAATGGACGCCAATGCAGTAGATGAAGTTAAAATCCTTTTATTGAGATTAGAAATGCCGGAATCGGGGCTCTATGAAGTGGACCGTTTGTTGGAAGATGTCTGTTCAGAGGAAATAATTGTATCAGCCATGGAGGAGGCAGACGTTTATAGCCAAAGAATTATTGCAACGAAATTAAGAGTTAGTGCATTCCTCCACCAAGCAGCTCCTGTCAGTTCTATTCCTGTTGCCTCACCTAACCCTAATCAAAGTGTGGTCACGAATACCCAATCTGTAAAGTTGCCACGTTTACAAATTGAAAGGTTCAAGGGTGACATCCTCGAATGGCAAAATTTTTGGGATCAGTTTAAAGCAGCAGTGCATGATGACACGAAGTTGAGTGACGTACAGAAATTTACGTATTTAAAAACTTTAGTAGATGGACCTGCTCGTTCAACTGTTGTTGGATTGGCATTTACTGCAGCTAACTGCAACAGAGCAGTACAGTTGTTGGAAAAGCGGTTTGGTCAAAAGGAACTCATATTGCATTCCCACTTTAAAAAACTAATGGAATTAAAACCAATTAATAACTCATTAACAGCAGTTGGTGACCTTCGTAAATTATACGATGAAGTTGAAATACAAATGCTTGGTTTAGAAAATCTAGGAGTGGGAACAGCGACTTATGGACGTCTTCTGTGCACTACAATTTTACAGCTACTACCTGCTTCCATTTTAATTCTGTGGAATCGTAAACCTGCTTCCACTGTCTTTGACCTAAAAGCATTACGGGATTTCTTGAAATGTGAAGTAGAAAGCAGGGAATGATTCGCTGCAATGTTGTGGACAGCAACTCAAACGGAAAAAGAAGTTCGACAGCCAATGCCCACGGAGGAAAGGAAGACTGGGAAGCGTAATGTCTTTGCTTCTACCCCCATCGACGGCTGCGCTGTTAGTTGAGGCAAGTGCAACTGAGCAGAAGGGTGCAAAAAAACCTCTGATGATTCAAGAAAAGACTACAAGTGTGTATTCTGCAATTTGGATCATGAATCAAGAGCTTGTCAGTCAATCAGTGCTATGGGTAAACGTCGGGAATTTCTTAAGAAGAAAGGACGCTGCTTCCTGTGTTTGGGTGCTTCACACATTGCCAAAAGATGCTTTAAGAAGGGAAGCTGTCAAGATTGTGGAGGGAAGCATCATGTCGCCATTTGCTTTGGGAAGAATTCTACCAAGGAAGGTCAGCCAAGCTCAGGATTGGAAGCCTTAGTAGACAAGTCTACTGATGTTTTCGTAACGACTGAAGATGATGCTTAAATCTTGCTGCCAACTGCACAAGCTTGGGCTGAAGGAACAAACGGACAAGTTCAAGTACGATGTCTTCTGGATGGAGGAAGCCAGCGTACATTCATAAGAGAAGTTATTTCCGAAAAATTAAACTTTCCTATAATCGGAACAAAATTGCTGACTATTAAGAAGTTTGGAGATATAGGGGAAGTTGAGCGTCCATTTCGACTAGTGAAACTGCATTTGAAGAGCTTCCACGATTCCTCTTCAGTTGAGTTAGCAGCATTTGAAATACCAAGAATTTGCTCAGACCAACTGCTAATGCCACAAGGACCAATTGTTTATGAGATGGAGAAATTAGGCAGGACTGTTGCTAACTGTGCTTCAAAGGAAGAGGATTTATCGGTAATTGACGTTCTCATTGGACAAGATAGCCTATGGAAAATTTCCAAAGCCAGCATTCGGTATCTTGGAAAGGAACTTGTCGCAGAACAAAGTATTTTTGGATGGTTGGTGCAAAGGGTGATACCCAAAAGACAGGTCTGCGGCCCTACAAATATGATAAATGTGTGTTTGCAGGAACAGGAACCCGCCCTTGAAGGCCTCAAACAACGATTTTGGGAATTAGAATCTATAGGAATTGTTGATTCTGTGGAAAAAGAAGCATCCAAAAGATCCGAGCGTGACTTGGTGGTTCACAGAGAATTTCAAGAAACGATTCAATTTCGGAATGGTCGTTATGAAGTAAGGATGCCATGAAAGGATGAATGTGTCCAATTTGAAGTCTAACTATCGTTTAGCCAAAAAACCTCTGCTACGTCTTCTTAGCAGATTCAAGAAAGACTCATTGCTGTACCCTCGCTATGAAAAGGCAATGTTGGATTACATTGAACTTGGTCAATTGGAGGATGTTGATCCTGATAAATCTGTTAACCAGAATTTGTATTATCTGCCACATCACGCAATAATCAAAGAAGATCGTCTTACAACAAAGGTTCGTGTTGTATTTGATGCCTCATCACACGAAAAAAATGCTGCATCTTTAAATGACTGCATTAGTCCTGGACCAAATCTGAATCCCCAGATACTTACTCTGCTGTTAAAGTTTCGGGAGCCTGCAGTTGCACTGACCGCTGACATTGAAAGGTCTTTCCTCCAGGTTGGACTGGCAGAAGAGGATCGTGATGCAACAAGGATGCTGTGGGTTCGTCCCAACTGGACTCCAGGACAGAAGGCAGACATTTTTGAATTACGAATGACACGGGTATTATTTAGGGCTTCATCAAGTCCATTCTTACTTGCTGCAACTGTTCGTTTTCATGCCCAGAAATATGCAGAAATTTTCCCACGAGCAAGTAAAGCCTTGGATGACTTGCTGAGAATGATGAGGATGCCTATCGCTTGTTCCAGGAAGTGCTTGATATAATAAAGGATGCTGGGATGTCTGTCAAAAAATGGTAGACCAATTCAAAGGAAATTCAAGTACATTGGCGGAAAAACACTGTTACTCAAGGGTTGGAGAAGACTCTGCCTTCCAACTAGACGAAGCCCCTCAGAAGGTACTAGGCTTGGTATGGAATCCTGGCTCTGACACTTTGAAGTTTCAGCTGAAATCACTGATTGAAGTTCTCAATAGTAGATAGAACGCTAAAAGGTCTGTTCGTCAGGGAACATCTAGAATATTTGACCCTTTAGGATTAATCTCTCTTGTAGTTATTGTTACAAAATTTCTTTTTCAAGAGATTTGGGAGAGAAAGTCGGACTGGGATGAACCATTACCTGAAGACTTGTCAAAAAGATGGGAAAAATGGTGCATTGGATTACCAAATTTACAAAACCTTGAAATCCCTCGTCGTTGTGTCGAGCACACTGCCAACAGTTCATGTCGCAGCTGCACGTGTACACAGATTCCAGTCAAGGAGCCTATGGAGCAGTGATATACCTTCGGGGCACATCAGCTACCGGACAAAGCTCGGTATACTTAATTGCAAGCAAGAGCCGAGTAGCTCCTCTAAACAGACTGACCCTGCCGAGGCTAGAACTATTAGGAGCCTTAGTTGGTGCACTTCTGGCACAGAAAGTTCGGAATGCACTCCACGTTGAAACTTCTGCTGTGTATTATTGGACAGACTCAATGGTAACATTGGGTTGGATATTCATTGCTTCAAATTCTTGGAAACCCTTTGTAGCACACCGAATTGCAGAGATTCACGAGTTAAGCAATCCTCAGCAGTGGAGACATTGCCCGGGGGCAGACAACCCTGTTGATCTTGTTAGCCGTGGACAATCTGTGGAGAAACTTAAGATGAACAGTAATTGGTGGCATGGGCCTACCTGGCTTTCACTGGAAGAAATCTGCTGGCCAAAGAAAGTGAACCTTTCTGCAGGTTTAACTCAAGATGAACACGTGGTTAACCCTGATGTTGACCAACTTTTAACGGCAGTGAAGAATATAGCATGGGAGCCACCATTGGACTTGTCACGTTACAGTTGCCTGAAGAAAGTTTTAAGAATAACAGCTTGGGTGTTCAGATTGGTCAAGCTGACTCGATTCTTAAATCAGAAAATAAATGGACCACTTTTAGCTGAAGAACTTGAGGCTGCAATGAAATTCTGGGTAATTCAAATTCAGATGGAAGAATTCGGAAATGAAATTCGTTGCATTCAGAAACAAGAAGAATCCCTTTCAAAGAATTCCTCGTTACGAGATTTGCACTCATTTTTGGACAAAGAAGGTGTTTTGTGTGTTGGCGGGCGTCTACAGAAGTCATTAATGGATGACAAACTCAAACACCCAACAATTCTTCCGAAGTCTGGCCGGTTTCTCGAACTTCTAGTTGATGATACTCATGTCCGATTGAAGCATGCGGGAGTTCAGGATGTATTAACTGAATTGCGTGAACAATTTTGGATTGTTCGAGGAAGACAGTTGGTAAAAAATATCATACACCGCTGTCTCGTTTGTAAACGTTTGCAGCTTCAGGCAGGATCAATGATAGAGGGAATTCTTCTACAAGAAAGAATTGAAGAATCTCAACCATTTTGGGTGAGTGGCCTGGATTTTGCCGGACCTTTGTTAGCAAAGGAAGAGTCAGGAATACAAACCAAGGCCTACATTCTCCTCATCACTTGTGCGGTCACAAGAGCTGTTCACCTCGAATTAATACCAAAAATGGATATGGAGCACTTCTTGCTAGCCTTTCGAAGATTCGTGGGTCGAAGAGGAATATGTCGAATTATTTATTCCGACAATGCAAAGACATTCAAACGTGCTAGTTCTGACCTACAACGACTGTGGAGTGTCATAGCTAAGGAGAAGCTACAAGACTATTTTGGAGAAAATAGAATTGTTTGGAAGTTCATCGTGGAACGTGGAGCGTGGTGGGGAGGATTTTGGGAGCGTTTAGTACAGTCTGTGAAAGCATGCCTGAAAAAGTCTCTTGGCCATGCAAATTTAAAATTTGAAGAACTAACTACTGTGCTAGTAGAAATTGAATCTATTATTAATTCAAGACCTATCACTGGAGTGTATGATGACCCGGATGGAAAGGAACCTTTAACCCCATCTCATTTTTTGATTGGCAAAAGACTAACAGCACTCCCTTATGGAGGAGGACGACCACCAAGGGGTCAAAGGGCTGTTGACTTAAACAACCGTTGGAAATATAGACAGAAATTGGTTGGCGACTTTTGGTGCCGATGGCGTCAAGAGTATCTTTTGCAACTTCGATCTCTGCACTGTCGAAGAGGGATTGGTCTCAATTTTGTACCTAGCATTGGATCGCTAGTTCTTGTTCATGAGCCAAAGTTACCTAAACACCTATGGAAATGTGGACGAGTAGAAGAGGTTGCTGAAGGACGAGACGGCAAAGTCCGATCATGTGTAATACGAATGGGGCCAAACAAAATCCTTCGTAGACCCATTCAACTGATTTACCCAATAGAGGTTTAGGTTAACTTGGGACCGGGAGTGTCACGGATTTGTGATTGGCCTTACAGGCCATTGTTGTTATACTGTTGTGTCGTTCCCTTAGGAGACAACCGTTTTATTGAAATGTTCATTGTTGTGAGGTTTTAAGGTGACCATGACCTTTGTAACATGACCGCAATGTTCGTGATGGCCATTTTGCAGATGTCCATCTCCTTACACAACAGGCGTCTCACGACAGCAAAGCGAAGCTCCTTCTAGTTTCGTGTGATGGGGTCTCTCCACCAGATGTGACGTCTGGCGACGTTTCTTGCAACAACGTTTAGTCGACTTTGGTGTGCGACCACCCTAACGGTGGCCTAACACCAAATTAGACGTTTAGTTCACGACAAACCATTTTGTCGTAACCTGTCTCAACGTGCTGCAGACGCATCCAAAACCACAGCAATGAGTTGAGCGCCACACACTGGATGAGCCACTGTCGCGAGACGTATTAAGACGTATTTAGGCGTCTCACGACAATGAAACGAAGCACCTTCTAGTTACGTCTGGTGGGGTCTCTCCACCAGATGGGACATTTTGTCTCGCAAAGTTTCGTCGCTATACATTTGTCTAATTTGGTGTGCGGCCACTCTAATGGTCGTCTCTAAATTAGCTTTCTTTTAATTTCGGCAGAGTTCGTGATTTTAACTCTTTGTTATGGTATAGTCGATATGGGACAAAACTGTTCACATCCCGGATTATTTCACCAAATTTTCTTTTGTCTTTTTCCAATTTTTATTTACCTAGGAGCGCTCTAGGTAATGTCGAAAGTGTAATTGTTGGCGGCTGATTGTTGTTGTTCAAAGTCAGGACATCATCGGACATGAGTGAAGGATAGCTACTGCTTATCTTACCCGATACATTGCAGGGGTTTTTAGTACGTGTGGGAGCTACCCCAATGCCAACCCCACAGTTAAGGGACTTGCTTGAAAATGTGCCATGTTGCTTGTCAAGGGGTTGCAGGAATTCCAAAATAGCCTTAACCGATGGAACAAGGCTGGTAGTCGTGGTTCAGTTTTGGTGTTAGTTTAATGTTAAATATGAGCGATCGTGTGCTCAGGCTCGCCTGAAGTTCAAGGGCGACACTAACCTTGGCTTAGGGCCTTAAATGGAATGTCAACGGCATTGGGCTTACTTGGGAAAATTTGGATTAGTTAGTTTCGAGCTATTTCATACGTTGACTGCTAAACTAAGTAGCTACGGGGTTGCAGTGCTGAACTAGCAACAGGGTTGTTCTGGTTTGAATTTAAGTTCGGGATTGGGAAAATGGGGAAAAATTCTAATTATAGGGCCGCAATTACGTTTGGATGCGGGGAGTTGGAGAGTTGGTGGCGGAATGGTATTTTAGGTTAATACCTAATTGTTGGGAGCACCCCGCAGAAGACCAAGCGAGCTCGAGCCGTTACAATTGATGTCAAGCATTATGTACAGACAAATCATAGCTATGTATTGTTACAACAATTGATCAAATAGGATTATTTCAACTAACAATGAGTATTAATTTTGGAGGACAATGGCACATTACAATTTGACGTCATGTGGACTTCGGGCTTGGCAGATTTCACAAATGACGTCATCAGCGTAACCTTTCTGGGGTGGTACAATTCCAACGTTGAAATCCGGAATTAAACTCGCAACAACATTAAACTGGCGTTTTCTGGCACTGAATACTAAATATTAATGCGAATGTAAGCTTTGGAAATTGTGTAGACCGACGGGGTTTACCTAGTAGACAACAGAAAGTCCTCTTTCGGAGATGTGCATAAAGGATTTCAATATGAAAAAGATATCGCAACATCGTTGATTTTATGCTAATTACTTACTAGCATCGTACAAGGCTTCGTCCAGGTTTTGTGTCGGCCGTGGTTTGTTTTAGCCCGTGGTTGTTTCCCAGTTTTCGATCGGTGTTGCCTGAACATTGACTGCGGCAGGCAATTATTCCTCGTGTAAGTTTCCCTTTTTCTCCCATCTTCTCCCTACACTTTCCTCCCTTCCTATTCTATTACCCGGCCGTCTTCTTCCCTTCCTCCCCTTTGCCACACGTTGTTAACAGGCCATTTTTCTTCCTGGAATCCTCCCCCTTTTCTGCTGTTCCCTACCTTCCACGTCCCGTCCCTCCTTTTCTGTCGGTTGTCGCAATCCTGTTTTATGGCAACAGACGCGTTCCCCCACCCCACCCTGCCAATCTCTTTATTTTCAAAAGAGGAGGACTAACAGACGTACTGCCCCACACACGGGTATTCCCCGTTCAGCCTTCCCCCCAACTCTCGGTTTATCGGTTTGGCAATTTCATCTTTTTCAAGGCAACACCATACCAGTTTCAACTTCTGACCAAAGAATAGAGATACTCGCCCGGGTTTGTGCACCAGATTTTGCATATGTGGCCGTGTCGGTGGAAATTTGTGTATTAGGCACCTCAATATAGTGCAAAAAATGGCCAAACCTAGAAGTAATTAGTACAAAGATGAAACCAATGGCATTCGCTCTTGAAAACTGTCATAAATAACATATCAAAAGTCTACCAAAATATTGTTGGTGGAAAGCCGCTATTTTTTCAAAATGGCGCCCAAATTCGACTCCGCCCCTGGGCCTGATGATGTTCACTATCAACTGTTGAAACATCTGACCCTTGCCTCCCAGCAGTTCTTGCTGGGGATGTTCAACCGTGTGTGGGCAGAGGGCTCTATTCCAGCAGCGTGGAAGACAGCAGTGGTCATCCCGATTGTAAAACCTGGCAAAGACCCTACTTCTCCTTCCAGTTATCGCCCAATCGCTCTGACTAGCTGTGTCTGTAAACTTATGGAACGGATGGTCAGTGAGCGGTTGGTGTGGGTGTTGGAATCACGGGGATTCTTATCTGTGTCCCAGTGTGGCTTTCGACGGTTTCGGTCAACTATCGATCATCTAGTTGCCCTTGAATCACATGTGAGGGAGGCTTTTCGCCTGCGTCATCATCTGGTTCAGGTTTTCTTTGACTTGGAGAAGGCGTATGATACGACGTGGCGTTATGGGATTCTCCGTAATCTCTATAACTATGGCTTGAGGGGACAGATGCCACTGTTGCTTTCTGCTTACCTCTCAGGCCGTTTTTTCCGCGTTCGTGTCGGGGCGACTCTTTCCCGCCCGTTTGTCTTGGAGAATGGTGTGCCTCAAGGAGGTGTTCTTAGTGTCGTCTTGTTTGCTATAGGGATCAACCCCATTGCTCAGCAAGCTGCTGTTCCCCAGTCATTGTTTGTCGATGACTTTGGCCTGCGCTTTCGGGCAGCTCGCATGCAGACCTGCGAGCGGCAGCTACAGCTGGCAATTAACAAAGTCCAGACCTGGGCGGTAAGTAATGGTTTCCGGTTTTCTCCGGACAAGACTGTGTGCATCCACTTTTGCCGCCAACGAACACTGCACCCGGATCCTTGCCTGTACTTGGGACAGGCACAAATTCCTGTTGTCCCACAGGCACGTTTCCTCGGTCTGGTGTTCGATTCCAGGTTGTCTTGGCTTCCACACTTACGTCAGCTTAAAGACAAGGCTTTGCGGGCGCTTAACATCTTGCGGGTCCTGTCGGGCACATCATGGGGTGCCGATCGCGCTGCCATGTTGCGCCTCTACCGAGCCCTTGTCCGCAGCAAACTTGATTATGCATGTATGGTCTATGATTCGGCTAGTGACTCCACTCTCCAGATGTTGGACACAGTGCATCACAGTGGCCTGCGTGTGGCGACTGGGGCTTTTCGAACTTCTCCAGTGGTCAGCCTCTATGCTGAGGCCTCGGAGCCACCTTTGGCCATTCGTCGGCGACAGCTTGCCATTCAGTATGCTGTGCGTTTGCGTGCTGTGCAATCCAGTCCTGCTTGGTCCATGGTTTTTGGGCCAGAATTGCGAGTCGGTAGATGCAGGGTGGGTAAGGGTGATTTCCGCGATAGGCTCCAGCAGTCCTGTCAGGAGATAGCCTTTGAAATGCCCTGCGTCTTGAGGCTTGGGAGAATGCCAGTTGCCCCTTGGCTTGTCCCAGGTGGCAGTTTCATTTTTGCTCTGGCGTCCCTCCCGAAGGGTTCCACTCTACCAGCAAGGTACTTACAGGAGTTCCGGCGGCTGAGTTCTCAGTACGCCGGTTATCAGCGCCTGTTTACTGATGGGTCGAAGTCCGACGTTGGCGTGGCATGTGCTTGTGTGTGTAAGGGTGTAACGGTTGCCCATCGCCTTCCATCAGGCTATTCTGTGTTCTCTGCAGAGCTTTTGGCTCTTGGTTTGGCGGTGGAATGGATCCTTGACCTTCAGGGCACGCATTTCTTTAGTGATTCCATGAGTGCCCTGGAGTCCTTGGCGAATTACAATCCTCGGAACCCTTTGACACAACGTGTCCAAGCTTTGCTTTCCCGCTTGCATGGCCAGCGGAAAACCGTGCTTTTCTGCTGGATCCCGGGCCATGTTGGGATAGCAGGGAATGAACAAGCTGATTCTGCTGCGAAAGGGGCCCTTTCTGGCCCTCTCGGTAGGGATCTCAGCCTTGTTCCCTCAGATGCCTTTCCAACTCTGCGTCTGGGGTTACACGCTTTTTGGCAAACCTTGTGGGACAGACAGGACGGTAATAAGTTACGGGCCATTAAAGGCACTGTCGAGGAGTGGCACTCAGCGTGTCGCCGCAGTCGCCGTGAGAAGGTTGTGTTGGCCCGTTTGCGAATTGGTCACACCAGACTTACTCACTGTTTCCTTTTGCGGGGGTTGACCCTCCTGAATGTTCTTGGTGTCGACGGCCACTTACGGTCCGGCACTTACTTGTTGATTGTCGCCATCTTGATGGTGTTCGTCGTCGGTTCCATCTTCCGCATGACATTGCGCGTCAGTTGGGCGATAAGTCTGTCCTCCTGTCCGATGTTTTTCAATTTTTGCAGGAGGTACAGATGTATGACAAGATTTAGATTAGGGGTTTGAATAACATCTCTGTAATGTGTGGTGCAGTGGCAACCCGGACCACTGCACGGTGACTGAGGTTGGCGCTAATGACCAAGTTGTCGACGCGCCGTTAAGCCTCAATCCCCCCCCCCCCAAATTCGACACTTTCACTGTTATTTATTGAAATATTGAATTCCCTTTCACAGTTAGCAGAATTACATCCATAACTTTATTGTTCCTCTTGAAATTTCCTTTCAAATGATACCAAACATAACCGGAAGTAACTACCGGAAGTGGTACTAATAAGTTAGGGAAAAGACGCCACTTTTTCAAAATGGCGTCTGAATATGACACTTTGAATTCACTTTCATAGTTAGCGAAAGTAGATCCCTTACCTTTATTGTTATTCTTGAAACTTCCCTTTTTACGATACCAAACACAACCGGAAGTAACTACCGGACGTGGTACTAATGAATCATGGTTAATGCATATTATATCCCGTAATAGAAATATTAAATTTTGTACTACTAACATAAGTAAGTGAAAACATTTAATTTGAAAATACAATATATTTCTGATTAGATTCACATTAAGAGTGTTTTCAGGCAGCAAAGCGGTTCACATATTACATATTATCTTCATGGTCACTGAATGTATCTACTGTGTCGTCCACTGGTTCCCTATTGAGGCAGGAACCTTTGCATTCCGAACATGTTACGGAACACTTCAGTACTTTCTTTCGGCATCCACATTTACTATTTCAAACAACCGGTTTGGCATTTGCAACGAATCAGCTTCATCAGAGAATTTGGTGCAGGAGGCATGTCTGTTTGATAGGGAGCGTAGGTACCATCAGCAGTCAAGTGCCAACCCCAATCTGTGGGATTTAGGTTGTCTGTTCCCGTCCATTTTTGCACTTGATAATACACTCTGAGACTATGGTAAACACATGATGCCGATGTTGGTGGGAGTTTTCTGACTTGAACAAATATAATGGACTCCGCAGTCCTCTGGCAAAATATTTTCTTTCTTAGCTTATCCAACATTTTACTTTCGGTGCCACCATAGATATCCACTAGTGCTTTTTCACCAGCTACTACTATGTCTTTCTTTTCATTGTTGGGTTTTATGAAAACCTCAGCACAGCGTCTGAAATGGGGACTGTTTAAAAGCTTCTTTACAGCCTGTCCTTTTCCGATACCAAGGGATGTAGTGTCACAACCTAAAATTCCGTGGGAAAAAATAATGTATTTGCAGCAGTGCACACCAAGCACATGTTTCAGAGCTTTGATATTCCATATTCGTTAGTTCTTCAATGCATTACCTTTTGGTTCTGACTTAAATATGATATCAAAATTGTTCATGTTTGCATGGAACAAAGCAACACTAACAAATCCGTATCCTCACCAATAACTACTGTTTTCATTGTACTATATCTTTCAACAGCTGTTGTCACGATCCATAAATCGCTGCTTATTTTGTAGTTGCTTACAGATATCTCCTTTTTTATCTTGTGAATCATATTTCCTGCAAATAAAACAGTTTGTGAAGCCATTCCCCTGGATCGTCTGGAATGGTAACATCTTTTGTCGATGGACCGGTGGGGTAACCATCAAATACTATTGTCGGTTTTCCATATCTTCTGTTGACATATTGTAGGTAACTTTCACATATGTCATCAAAAGTAGCTTTGTGTGGCCATCTAATACGTTGCAATAGGGCACCACCGTCGATTACATAATAAACATTCACTATTGGTTCAGTTTCTTCAAACGATCCAAGTTTCCACAATTCGTCTGCTAACGCTGGTTTATTTGCTTGTAACATTGAATAATATTATTAGCACTTCCACCTGAAACAAATTTAATAATATTAGTACCACTTCCGGTAGTTACTTCCCGTTATGTTTAGTATCATTGGAAAAGAAATTTGAAGGGAAACAATAAAGTTAGGAGATATAATTTTACTAATTGTTAATTGTTAAATTATTAATTGTTTGAAAAAAAAAAATGGCGTCTTTTCACTAACACATTAGTACCACTTCCGGTAGTTTCTTCTGGTTATGTTTGGTATCATTGGAAAGGAAATTTCAATAGGAACAATAAAGTTATGGTTGTAATTTTGCTAACTGTGAAAGGGAATTCAGTATTTCAAAAAATAACAGTGAAAGTGTCGAATTTGGGCGCCATTTTGAAAAAATGGCGCATTTTCACCAAAAACATTTTGGTAGACTTTTGATATGCTATTTATGACAGTTTTCAAGAGCGAATGCCGTTGGTTTCATCTTTGTACTAATTACTTCTAGGTAAAATCGTATATTTACACGCCTATATGTGTCAGCTACATGCTCAGTGTAACTCACTGGATGAGTGCTTCTGATGCGGAAAGGTGCGGTGTGGATTTGAGTAAGAGAGGCCCTATACACACTGGAGGAGAGGCAACAGTGCGCTACAGCATGAGACGGTTCCCGTGCGGTCATTTACACAGTGGAAAGGGCCCTTTACTTGGTGGAAGACACCATGAGCACAATGCCATGACCCGGCGTAATGTGGTGTAGTAGTGGCAATGGTGTTGCAGTTGTTGGGGCTGGTGTTGTATCGTTGTAGTTGTTATTATACTATTGTTACCGTTAGATATTGTTATCAGAGTGTAAGGCTGTGGGATACGGCTCTTGGTAATAAATTCACATTCGTTTCTCCTAAGCGACTTGAGACTGCTTGACGTTGGGGGGGGGGGGGATTGACGTTGGGAACACACCATTAGGTATCAAAATAATTATTGTCCGTAAAAATATTTCGTAAAAAAAAATAATAATAATTAATTAATAATTAATTATTGTCCGCCTTAGCCGAGTTACAATGCAGCCACGGTTAACTTATTGCTTCCGTTTCACAATTAAATCGAAATCATGCATTGTAATTGCAACTTATCTAAAATAAATATAGACACACGCTAGTGTGTCGCGCCAAGTTAGGCAACAAACATCACATCAATTCAATTGTTAAGGTTGTAAACCATTGTAGCGCAACGCCATAGCATCAGTGTCTAATATTCTGAAGCATAGTTTGGCACATTTCAGGTACCTGAGCAAAAATGATAATGCGGCACAAAAGTTTAAATTATGGTAAAATAGAGCACAATGACCCACCTGACAAAAATTAACTTGTGTAGGAATGTTAGCTAAGTGGCTTTCAATGCAAAATTTGACCCTCAATAACGTTGAAAATGTGCAACCAGTTTCTTCCAATTCTTCTAGCCCGCTCATCCCCCATGTTAATTCTCATAGGGTGATTATTCACCGATACCGAAATAGAGAGATAGCTTCAAGCTATGAAATTTGACAAAAGGTTGCAGCACGACAAAGCACCAAACCAAAACCAAAACCTACCGTCAAAACACACCAAAACATTCGCCAACTTAATCGCGCCGAAAAATACTTTGGACGTTATATGAAAACTCGAACATTGCTATGGAAAGTAGCAATGTTCTAGTTTTCATTTAGCCATCGAACTATTAGTCCGTCCGATTAACTTGGCGAATGTTTTGGTGTGTTGATATCACTCATTTGAAGGGCCGAACTATTCGGAACTTGGCGGTCCTTTTTACCAGTTTTGGTTTTTGATATCATAAAGATTATCGTCGGCTATCTAAACTGTTTATGGGGAAGAAAATCCGTGAAGGGTTGCCACTCCTTGAATTTTAAAAAAAAGTAAATACTAGTCTAAGAACTAATCGAAACTAACTTATCGTGCTCAGCTGTTTCAGTTTTACAATCAAATTTAATACAACGTGCACTTTATTGGAAATATTATTAATCAGCACCAAAGTGACGATTTTCATCAGACTGTTCAAGAAACGATTTACAATTATATTTTTATAATAATAATAGTAAAAGAGTTTACTCGTTAATGGGTAAGGCAACTGTAGGGCAAACCTCTTACACCACTCCAATTAACCAAGAATTAATAAGCTCATCGAAGAAATTTGGAGAGATCGACCCCCACACTGCGCGTTTGAAGATGTCAACCGTCGTCGCATAAACGACCGCAGGCGGAGGCGAATTCCAACAATCCACAATCCTGTTGGAGAAAAAAACTTTTTAGTCTTAACGGTTTGTTTTTGAAATTTAAGATGGTGTCTGCGAGTTATAAGGAACTCACAATCAATACTTACATAAAACAAAACCATAAAACAACCAAAAGGTGTGATATCATACAAAATCCCTACAAGGGTAAAGGGACCCATCAAGTTTTCGCCCTAGAAAGTGGTGTTATCAGAGCTAAAATGGCTGCCACCAAGATCGTGGTCCGAATCGTGATCACTCAATCTTAACTGACACCTCGGGGATTGTCAGTTACTCATGTGTGATTTTTTCGTGACATTATTTACAGCGATTCACGTCTATTTAATATATTGCAAATAAAAAAATGGGGAGACAAATGAATCGCCCTTGTGGGTAGAATGACGGTGTATTGCCGCCCGACCCTCCCCCATCCCCCCACCACCGAACACGTCCAATTTTTGTTGTTGCTCGTGACGTCTTGACCGTTGGTCAGAGTGGTAACATAACCATTACAGAAAATATTTAGCCTAAACTCTTCTAAATATCTACGCGTATCTTACATCTTACCGCATTTCTTCCTACGCATAGCTTACATCAAGGTAGCCATTATGTCCAAAATAATGATTATGATGTTCTAATTCTCGCAAAACATGAATTTATCCTTCGGTTTCCCTGTTTAACTTAGTAGGATATGAAATTAACTAGACTTGTCTGAAAGGTTGAGACGTGTACTTCGTAGCGAAATTGAAATTATTTACCTTAAATAGGAGTCCTACTAAAGAAAAAGCGTGGTACGTAGGCCATAATGGTTAAAACGAGTAGCTCTTTTCGAATTACCTCTGCTCCTTCAAACTTCCTAATTAGCTTAAATAGGTATACTTAACCTTTTCGGAAAGGCGGTGATGTCTTCTTTGTAACGGGTAGTAATTATTCAATATTTCTGCTAGGGGATGGTCTACACTCATTGAAGACTCCCTGAGGCGTAATAAATGTGAAAACACACAGCAATTCAGATTTCAAGGTAATCCTGAGAACTCTATAATTCACCTAAACTGATACTTATATGCTTTTCCAATAGGTGGGAATTGCGTCCTTTCAATCATGGCTAATTAAGATTATTTACCATAAATTGCGGCCACCCTACATTATTTAAGGATGAAGATGTAATTTCATAACGCAGAAAATTTGTAAAGATAATCGAATTAAATGTACCCTTTCAATCTGCATAATTGATTTAAATTTATAACTATAATTTATGAAAGATGTGGATTCTCCAACAAGGAATATCAAAATTATTTGCCTTTAATGTAGACCGGCTTTAACTATTTTAAAGAGGAATTAGTAAGATTCACCAGTAAAAGTTTGACTTAAATTATATAATTATAGGCCTAATTGGGTGGTAATTTGATTTGATTTTGTTGAGCACTAAACGGTCTGTAATGCCATACACTCAACCTTAACTTATACTATCCTAACTCAAACTAAACTGGAAGCAGCCTAATTGGCCCAATTAGGCGTAATTGGATGGTGATTTGATTTGATTTCATTGAGCACTAAACGGCCTGTAATGTCATGCACTCAACCTTAACATATTAACTGGGCAAAACATGGCTTCGCCGTTTAGAAAAAAAACATTTGAGCTCGTATCCCCGTACTCACAGCCCTGAAGGTACACGAATAAAAACGGATTAGAGTTCACTCGAACCCAACGAACTATAATTTGAACTATAATTTGTGTTCATTTTGTGTATGCATTTTTATCTTTCAATTTTGTAGTGTTTTGCTGTTTATGGCGTCTATTTTGTGTGTGTTTGTGGGTTTACTTTTTGCGAATTGGAGTTCAAATTATAGTTCGTTGGGTTCGAGTGAACTCCAGTCCGTTTTTATTCGTGTACCTTCAGGGCTGTGAGTATGGGGATACGAGCTCTAATGATTTAATTAGCAAACTAGCATGCAAACTATACAAGGTGTTCCAAAAGTCCCAGATAGGCTGAATAACTTTTGAACTAATGAGAATTGACACTTGCACCTTTGGGGACATCGGTTGGGTTGAGGGTTCTATCTTTTGGCATAAAAGACATCGCAGTATCCCTTCCCATGTGGGCCCCAGGGAGCGCAACTCAGTAATTTCAAATGGGAAGGGGGGGGGGTCGAGTAGCACGTCATATTAAAGCCCTTAACGATCTAAGAAATATGTCGCAAAGAAAACGTCGCTACGTTGCTCCAATCAAAAATGGCGCCCCATCAAAGTTCGGAATAGCACTTTGCATTGGAAGCATTTACGCCACTAGAACACGATTCAGTGTGTTTACAACGTTACGGAATGTTTCAGATGGATAAACTGAAAGACACGTAAAAGAAAAGTAGCAACGTTGCGGTCTCGCATTGGGAGGGGGGGGGAATAGGGCCAGGGCATGTAAAATATTAACTGTGGCTACAGTAAAGAATTTCAACGGGAAAGGGGGGGGGGTCTAGTGCACGTCATATTAAAGCTCTTAACGAGCTGAGAAAAATAGTGCAAAGAAAACGTCGCTACCTTGCTCCAATCAAAAATGATGCTGCTTTAAAGTACGAACGTGAAAACTGGCTATTATTTGGTGTCACTTCAGTAAATCAATGGCCTACTTTTGAAAACTACCTTCAGGTTTCATCATGTTGGTTCCCTGAAGTATACCTTTTTCTCTCGAGATGCATTTTATCGATGTGACCACAAATTCACTTATCACTTTATCCACCTGTTTCAAACTTTGCATTGTTACCATTTTGGAAGTACGGATCGTAGCGACGTTTTCTTTTTGCTGGTTTTATTTACTTGTTAAGATCGCTACTAAGAGGTGCAGCTCGATTCCCCCCTCCCATTTGAAATTTTTGAGTTTAGCCCCAACCAAGATTTTATTCGCCCTGCCCCCTTCCGTCCCACCGGCCCCCTCCAAAAAAAAAAAAATGCGGGACTTTAATGTTGCCACAATGATTTCTTTTACGCGTGGCTCTCAGTTTATCCATCTGGAACATTTCGTAACGTTGTAAACATCTCTGAATCGTGTTCTAGTTGCGTAAATGCTTCCAATGCAAAGTACTATTTCGAACTTTGATGGGGAGCCATTTTTGATTGGAGCAACGTAGCGACGTTTTCCTTGCACCATTTTTCTCAGCTCGTTAAGGGCTTTAATATGAAGTGCTACTCTATCCCCCTTCCCATTTGAAATTACTGAGTTGCGCCCCCTGGGGCCCCATGGGGGGGGGCACTGAGATGTCTCTTATGCCAAAAGATAGATCCCTCAACCCAACCGATGTCCCCCAAGGTGCAAATTTTAATTCTCATCCGTTTAAAAGTTATTCATCCTATCTGGGACTTTTGGAACACCCTGTATTATAATTCACTCGTTAATTTAATGTGGTTCATGGAGGGGCGGATCGTGTTGATCTGGGCCAGCCTGGAAATGATTATGGCCGCCCGCGCACTGAGCCTATTGGCCGCGTGGCCAGGTTGCTGCAGCCAATGAAAATGATTAGTGCATGGTTTTACACAAACGGTAAGCATTCTCATTGGCTGCAGCGACCTGGCCGCGCGGCCAAATCGCTCAGTGTGCGGGGGGACTACAAGGGGCCAACACAAAGTAAAGGGCAAGATCGGGCGGGGGGGGGGGAGAGGTGGAATTATTTACAAAATAAAATTCGAAGTACAAATCAAACCGAAATATAATTGTCGATCTGAACCATTTTAAACAGTAGTTATGCAGTTTTACAATCATTCCTATGTAAGTGGAAAGAAGGGCTTTTTGATTCCTCGTTCTCGTATCGATTGTGATTTCAAAATATTCGAGGTATTTCCGATTTGAATTACAAAATTGTCCTCATGACTTTTGGCACCAGGCTTCGGTTGGGACCGCGACAAACCTCCCAAGTAATTAAACAGAATGTCTTTGTCCGTTTGGGACACGATAATATTAGCCATTTTTTTGGTTGAAATTTCCTGACCAGTGCCTTGGTGCACGAAATTCACTAGTTTAAAGTAGAAATTCCTACCTCAGTTATTTTCGGAGATATTTGGGTTTGAAATTTCCTTGGTGCGGGAAATAAACAGACATAAATCGCAGGAAAAAATATTTAGGAAAATTGGAAATTAGCCAACAGCGAAAATCATACACTAGAATAACGTAATTCAGTAATTAGCCACCTTTATGCACTTACGTTTCGTTGGAGTGGCATGACCCAGATTCGAACCAGCTACCCAGTTTGCCCCCAGATTACTCGCATAGCACCTTAATCGCCATTGCCACATACTCCACTGGCATAAAGATGACTCACTGAACCCGTTATTAAGGTCACAACCATGACCAGGGCTCCATTCGACCGAAATTCACTCGGCAATAGACAATGGAGAGGGAAGACAAATCATACACTCACAAGGCTCAATAAAAGAGAAATAAATAGACATAAATCGCTGGAAATAATATTAAGAAAAACTGGAAATTAGCCAACATCGAAAATCGTACACTAGAATCAAGCCACTCCGACGAAACGTAAGTCGTCTATGAGAAAGATAAGAACTGATACAAGCAATGTGTGTTTTAGGAAAATTCAAAGAGGACATTTGTGAAGGGGATGGAGTGGGAGACGGAATCAAAGACTTTCCGAAAGTCGAAGAAAGCAAGATCACATTGCACCCCTTTGTCCAGTAAGGTGGTAAGGTGGTTGTAAGTTTCAAGAAGGTTGGATTAGCAAGAGCGGCCCGAAAAGAAACCGTGTTGGAACTCAAAACAATACTGAGACGTTGACAAATGCACGTGATAGATTTATGGAAAAGCCTTTCAAGAATTTTAGAAGCGACACAGAGGAAACTATTCGGACGATAATTTTTAACATCATGGAGGGAACCACCCTTATGTACACGGGCGATATTTGCATCTTTCCAACGGGTATGGAAGGTACAGCAGCAAAAGGAACTTTGAAAAACCAAGAAGAAGAGAATTTGCACAAGATTTAAGAAAGAGACAGAAAATGCCATCAGGGCCGCTGGAAGAATCCTCCCTTAAAGCAATGAAGGAATTTTCCACATCTGAGCACAGAAAAGTAGGGCCGTCGTTTCTCTTCAGACAGGTAGTGGGGGCAGTCTTCTATTACGATTAACATAAGCAAAAGGGACTTAAGGTTCGATTTGGCTTTGAGAATGAGGGATTCCTCGTACCCGCGACGGGCGGAGCATGTAACGGCGTTTGCTACGACGGAGTAGGTGCTTGTAACATCGCCGGTCGCCTGGTGTAACTGGATCAGTCTTATTATCACTCTGGTTTACTTTTGGTAATTTTTAGTTAAAAACAGCACAACTGCTACAGTCCCGGTGTAGAGAATGGAGCTACGATGTCCTAATAATGTAGGCTAACTAGTAATAATAAGCGGTAACGCTGCCACCAAGGTGGGAAATAGGCTAGCTAAGTTAAATTTGAAGAGATTTATCTTAAATACTAACTTCTAGCAATCAACGAACTAATAAACCAACGGGTGTTTAAAACTCCTGGTTTTTAATTTAAACAAACATGTTAAAATATTAGCACTTTACATTTTTCAATTTACAACTTAGTTTAGTTTATAAATGACACGGGGGGAATTTACATTAAATTCGACACTAGAACAAGAATTATGTTCACAAAACAATTTCAAATAGAAACAGTGATTGTAGGCAACGGGGATTTCGCAAAAGAGCCCTCTAAATTACAAACAGCCTCGGCTGACTTATAATAGTAGACCTGGTTTTACAGTTTTGTTTCAAACGGGAACACCCAAAAGATCAAACCGTCCGCCTCGGAATCACATTAGAAAAGGGATGTACGCTCCATGAAGTACTATGCTTCTGCAAATCTAATTGACCCGACGGCCTTTGTTTACATTAAGCTACCTTAATGAAATTGTGTAAAAAAAGCTAGTTTTTAGTAAGGGACCGTGAACCCTTAAGTTATGGCCGTTAACATCCGAAATGCCGTTTGGCTTAACGCACCATAAGTTACATTCAAAGCTAAGAGGTTATGTTTAAAATTAAACTATAAATTTTGAATTGTAGAGTCCAAAAAATAAACTTTCACTTTTAAACAGGTGTTTTATACGAACCAACTACCTTTGCCCGGCATGGCAACAATCGGACCACGGCATCTCCACTCCCGACCGGCATAGCTACCTCTAGCTTTGAGATTCCTGAGCTGTGCTAACGAAATTCTCCTGGGTCTGGGTTTTTATGCCTTCTGCTTGGCAGGCAGGTATTGGGAAAGCACGGACCTGTAGGAGAGCGACGGAGGGGGGTGTGGGGTAGAGGTGGACGCTTGGTGGAGGAGAGACTGACCAAAACCGGCCGAGATGTCACTACCGGAAGTGGGCATGACGGCGCGGATGGGCAAGGTAGCTGAGCACTCTGAGTGGAGAGGGAATTAAATGCAGTGTTTTGATTGGAAGGGAATTGGTGAGGCTGCATTGACAAAGGGAATTGCCAACTTGGGAGCGTTAGAGGCCTGGCTTGAAAGTGCAAGTGAGTTTGAAACTCATATAACAACGTGAATTTAGGCTATAAATAAAAACAAACTACGATATTATGTATCGCAACTATTGAAGGATGGGGGGGGGGGGTGGACGAAGTGTTAGCTTTGAATTATTATTTGGCTTTGGGAAACAAACTAATATATACAAGGCATGTTTTAAATCGAAGGAAAGCTAGTTTGTTTGCTAGTTTGCTAGTTTGCTACGGTCGGAGTTTGGATGGAGATGCTACAAAAAATAGACATGAAATGAACACTGGGTCCGTAAAAATAAACAAACATAAAAAGTTGAGCTCCGGTAGGGTTCATGGAAAGAATTTAAGTTTACCAAAGTGCATTAAGTGCAAAAATCAAAAGATTAAATGTACCAGCTTAGTTTTAATATGCTATAACGCATTTAGGTTAGATTTTAGTTGTTTGCAGAAGCAGACAAGTGATTTTAACATCGGACATTTTTCATAAATAAAGTAAGTCGTCACCTGTTTTAAGAATAAAAAATATCGTGTGTTTTCATACATGTGAGGTTAAGTACCATCGCAGTGGAAGCCCCTCCTAAAACATAACTAAGCTAGTAGTGTTTTGGCTTTATGCCGGAAAGAAAAAAATACAATATTTACCATTTGGCGATTTTTAAACGGAGATCGCCATAAAGACGATGTTCGTCTTGAGTTGAAGAGTTCTGCTCTCAGGTTTTTGGCTCGGCGGTGTTGAGGTGTCCTCACCACGAATGTCTAATACAAGACCACGTTTACACGCCCCCACACGGAGGACTTTATTCGGGGTTCCTGTCGAACTGCAAATAAATGCTACAACAGAAAGGGTCAGTGCACACAAGATATGCCAAAGAACAAGACTGCCAAGCCATGTAAATAAACTGCATAAATTAATGCACCAAGGAATACACCTTCTGAGGAATACACCTCCCGTTGTTGCGAATCTTGCAGTTACCCTTTTGTTTAGTATGTCGGATTTGCTAATTAAGATGTACTTGACGCCATTGTAGAGGAGAGGAGTTCAATTTGTTGCATGTAAATTGCATGATAGCGTGCATCTGGATGTTTTCTAGTGTTTTTCTTATTGTTGGTATTATTCATGTAAACCAATCGCCTTCACTTTAGGCTCGAGGCACGTGCTCTGTCACGCATGCGCTCTTGGTTTTTGGGCCCTTTTTCTTGTGCTTTGTTCGCAATAAATGACTCAGTCTGGACTCAGCAGCTGAATTGACAACAGCTCCTTCTCTGCCTCCTTAATCATGTTCGAATAATTTGGAACCTTCTAAGCCTTTTCTTTAGGCTTAAGGCCCTTAGGCCTTTTCTCTTCTTGAACTTTGGAACACGACTTATTAACTTTTTAGTCATGTTCTGACTTAAATTCAGTTCATCCTATGGTAACTATAAGTTAAGCAACACTTCTAGTCTTTAAGTCTTTCTTAAGTTAGTTTAAACCTAAACTAACCCATTTTAGGTAATTTAGGAACCCAGAGGGATTGCTTTGGCCTAAAAAACCCCGTGGTGGATATCTGTTACAAGGTATTCACTGGAAGGCATCCGTCAGGGAATGGCGGTCTCGACTCGAAGAGTGGTAAAGAGGTTCCGTCAGGGACTAATGCGCGATAGATTGGTATAAGCAAGTTCATTCGCATCGACCCTTATTTACCAACTTCGTTAGGGCCACCCACTTTGGTTTGAGGCTTTCCCCTTAGCTATTTCCGCAAAACCCGTGAAATACATCACCACAAGTAATAAAATACACTGTTTACAAAAATTAAAATTGCCGTTTTATATTTTTGGGGTACTGAAGGTTTTGTGGCTTAAGAAATTTTTTTGTAAATAAAAATTACAAGTTTAAAGGGACACTAGTTGCAACAATAAACTTTGTGCTGTCCACGCTGCTTGTTGCAGAAAATTCAGAGAAAATTGCAGAGCAAACGACAGTTTATATAAATAAAAACACTTTTCTTGATTATATAAAGTTACAGTTTCAGGGTTTTTGTAGCTGTTAATTCAAATGAGATAATCGCAACATTTAATGCTCTAACCAGTCAGCCGTGCACAGAAAGTTATTTTTTTTTTATCTGGGAAAACTTCGAAAAAACACCCTTGGGCGCACTCCTCAGGACCTCGCTTGCGATAAGGATCGGAATAGAGGGTACTATAAGCGCATGCGCAACTATCAGCTCTATTTAAAGTTAACAGACTACCACTGGAGTGGTTTAAGGTTACCAAACAACTTGTTTTACGTAAGAAGTTTTTACACTGAAGGGTTTAGAGATGGAACCCATAACTTAAACATATTATGCAACGCTGGGAGGTTTTGTGGATAATAACCAGCAGCCTTTTAACGACAGAGTTAACCTTTTGCCCTCAGAGGTAAGACAGACAGTTTTTTTTTTATAAAGAAAACCGTTTCGTTTAAAACTTAAAGAAGGGCCAACCGGGGACAAGTTGCAACCCCCATAGAATATTCCTAATGAATATTTAATTAGTGTCATTACAATCTTTGTCAATATTTTCGCACAAAGAGAGACGTTGATAGTGACAAAAAGAGTAAAACATTGGCACTTAAAATTTAGGTGTGAAGTCCAAAACGGGAAATAGCTGAAAGTTCCTTTTGGTGTGGTTGCACTTTCAACATACCACTTAACAAAATTTAAAGATAAAAAGTATTTTGTAAGTAAAAGTCAATTTGTACTGAAAATGAAGTGTTTTAACATGTTTAATGTTTAAACAAAATACCTACTGAGAGTGTCAGCGTTTACATGAAACTTTCCAGGTTTGTATCTAACTGTATAGTCGTAATCTTTTAGGGTTAGGCTCCACCTAAGCAATCTGGAGTTTTTGCCAGACATTTGCTTGAGCCAGTGCAACGGGTTGTGATCGGATTCTATGACAAATTTTGTTCCATAGATGTAGGGACGTAATTTGGCAATTGACCAGATCAAACACGCGCATTCTTTTTCTGTAGTCCCATAGTTTTGCTCACGTGCTGTCAGTTTACGTGAAACGCAAAGACAGGGATGTTCCTCTTCTCCAAACACTTGTGATAAAACACAACCCATACCACGGTCGGAACAATCACACTGCAAAATGAATGTCTGTGTGAAGTCGGGGGCTCTTAGGACAGGAAACGTCACTAAGAGTTTTTCAATGTGTCAAAAGCAGCTTGCTTAGACTCATCCCAAATGACGGGATCTGGTGCATCCTTTTTCAAGGAGTCTGTGAGACATGCACAGATTTCAGAATAATGAGGGATATATCTTTGATAATATCCTACCAAACCAAGAAAGGAACAGACATTTTCCTTAGTCTGGGGTCGTGCGAATTTTTGCACGGCCAAGACCTTCACCTCAGAGGGTGTACGAGATCCATTGCCAACTTCATGGCCAAGGAAAGTAGCTTTGCTGCAAGCGACCTGCGATTTCTTGGCGTTTACCGTCAATCCGGCCTTCTTGACAGCAGAGAGGAAATTGTAGAAGTTTTCGAGATGCTGTGGCCATGTTTCAGCCCCATACAGCAGTGTCGTCTTGGAAGGGTGTGACATACTCTTCCATGCCACGAGTGACATTATCCATAAGCTTCTGGAAGCAAAACGGAGCGTTTTTCATCCCCATGTTCATCATGAGGGGAGCAAACTTCCCAATGGGGGTTGTGATGGTGGCGGCCATTGAAGCCTGTGGCGTCAAGCGCACTTGCTAGAATCTACGATTGAGGTCAAAGATAAAAATATATTTCCACTTTGCAGCACGCTCAATGCATTCCTCAATGTTGGGAATGGGATAGTCTTTGGTGACTGTGTTGTTGTTTAGTTCTTTGTAGTCAGCTACAGGACGTGGGCTGGAGTCTTCTTTCTGTACGATGATCATGGGTGAACCATGTGTGGAATCAGTTTCAATGATTAAACCCAAATCAAGCATATGCTTGATTTCAGTGACGATCAAATCCCTTTCGAATTTCGCGTAGCGATAATACTTACAGGGTTTGACTTTAGAATCGACTAACTCAACATCGTGAGTGACAAGATTCAGTGCGTCCTGGTAAAGTAGAGAAAACACCGTCTACTCTTTCGAATACCTCAAGGAGGTCGTTCATCTGCAACTCGGTTAAGTTGCCTGTCTTTTTGAAAAGACTCATGGCGGCCTTAGCAGTAAGGTGGCCATCACCAGGTTGACCTGTCCATACATGGTCTGTGTGAGGAAACTCACGTTCGTCATTATAAGAATGATTGCTGGACCCTTCCCTAGGCAGATAGGGTCTGAGAAGGTTGACATGATAAATGGTTTCTTTTTGTAAACCAAACGATTTTTTTGCAAGATATTATTGGTATCTGATAATCGTTTCAAAACTTCACAGGGTCCATCCCAATAAATATCCAACTTATTGGTTCGTGCGGGTTTAAGTGCTAGAACCTTATCACCGACTTTGAACTTGCGTTCAACTACCTTGACGTCATAGTATGATTTATTTTTCATTTGACTTTTAATGATGTTCTCCTGAGAAAGTTCACGAGAATACTGGAATCTCTGGAGCAAGTCCAAGATGTATTCTAATACGGATGGATGAACGTCCGGTTCGATCCAATGGCTATTTACCAACTTCAGTGGACCTTTGAGGTTGCGTCCGTAGACCATTTCCGCTGGAGTGAAGCCAGTGCTCTCATGAGGAGCAGTTCTCAGGGCAAACATTGCTCCTGGTAAGCACCTCTCCCAATCTTGGGGATGCTCGTAACAGACAGCTCTCAGCACCGCCCTGAGTGTCCTGTTGGAAGTGCTCCACGCTGTTGGATTGTGGGTGGTTTACACTTGAGTTAACACATTTTATACCGCACTTTTCCAAGAATAAAGTTGTGAGTTCAGATATGAAACAAGAGCCTAGGTCGCTCTGGAGCTCGGCTGGAAAGCCTCACCTAGAAAAGACAAAGAGGAGAGCATCTACAACGCTCTGGCTGTTGGCCTCTTTAAGGGGTACGGCCTCGGGAAACTTTGTTGTCGGGTCAAGTAATGACAAGATATACTTATAACCAGCCTTACTAGTAGGCTTGATGGGCCGACGATATCGATTACATATCTGTTAAACGGCTCATCATCCATGGGCACTAGCACCATGGGGGCAACAAACTTCTGTCCAGATTTACCATTTTTCTGGCTGATCAAACAAGTGGAAACGAAATTGTCAATATCGGTAAAACAATGTGGCCAGTAGAAGCTAGTCAACACTCTATCCTTAGTTTTGGATCGGCCTAGATGCCCAGCCCCTGCATTTGCATGTGCGATGTTTAAGACTAAGTCTCTACACTCTTTAGGAAGCACTAGTTGTTTCTTGATTAACGGTCTTCCTAAAGGCCGAAAGGGCTTATGGAAAAGCAATCCTTTCTCGATGAAAAACCTGTTTGTTTTCATCCTGCTGGTCCAGCGGGAGCTCAGCACTTTGCCAACATGGTTTTAAAGTTGGGCAGTCTAACTGCAACTTGGCAAATTCGGGTGTGTCAACACTCAGTAATTTTGTAAACTGATCTGACTGTAGACCTAAAATAGCTGCATCTAAGCTATCTAACTTAGGAGATACAAAACCTTCCTGTGAGGGGGAAACTACATTAGAATCAGAGTCACTGTCTGAGTCGTTTTTGCTTTCGGATGCGATCTCACGATATTTGGGTTTAGATATCGGGAGTTGTTGTTCCATACGTGTTTGTGAACGTGTGATGGCGTTAGAGTAAGGGGGCAGGGCCTTTAAACCTTTTTCTTCTAACACAGTTTGAGAAAGCACACCTAACAACATTTGAAAGTGGCTTCCCATGTGGTCGGAAACGAGGGCTTCTGACTGAATTTTACCATACGGAGTTTCGACGTCAATCACTGCGATTGCGTGGGCGGTTGTCTGCTCGGTGAGAGCGTTGTGACAATGGGTGTACTCACCCGTGAACTGCTCGGGTTTGACAAAATCCCTAACAATGACATCGTGTGTCGAGCCTGTGTCTCTTAAAACAAGGCATTTGGTACCATTCACGGACCACTCGTGAATGTGTTTGGATAGTACCATTTCGGGAGAATTGTTACTAACAAAGTGACATTCAGCATTATTGGCTGGGTTTGCCGCTTGGGCAATACGAGAACGACACTCGGTTCTTTTATGACCGATTTTGTTACAAAAAAAACAAACACCTTCAAACTTAGGCTTTCTAGGCCTGTCAAACTCACGATTGAAGTTGTTGCTGCTGGCCGAGTCTCCTTTACTCGAATCGGCAGAAGATGCTGCAGAACCAGCCGGTTTAGCTGCAGTTGAAGAGGCTCTGTTGCCACTTCGGAAATTGGAGGAAGGTTTAGAAGCTTGTCCAGATGATGAAGCACTAGGTTGTGCCGTCCCTGTTTTAAGGGCAACGTCGGCAGAAATCTGTTTGTTTCTAGTGGTGAACTCATCACAGAGTTTGGCTGCCTCTGATAACGTCCCAATTTTTATCTGGTCCGGCAACCACTTGCGTAAAACAATTGGACATGATTTGGTGAACTGCTCAAGTAGGATTAAAATTAGCCAACTTGTTGTAGCTGCTGTTTACTTCAGCTAACGATACCCATCTAGAAAATAGGGTTTCTAACTCGAACGCATGTTCGTGGAACAATTGTTCTGGTTCACGTTCAAGAGAACGAAACTGGGCTTGAACCGACTCTTTAGTTTGAACAAACCTTTCTAGTAACTTATTCTTAACTAGGTCATAATTGTGCATTTCTACAACTGACATTTGATCACACACTTTAATCAAAATTTCTTCGAGGAGAGGTTAGAGTCCGATGACCCACTCGGTTTTATCAATTCTTTGCGTCTCCATAGTCTTTTCAAAGATTTTTAAAACACTATTAATTTCCGATTTGGAAGTCCACTTATTTACAAGTCTAGCAGCTTCAGCAATTTGACCAGGTTTGTTTACAGGGACACTGGGAGTAGGAGTTGTGGTACCACTGCTGTGGATTGAACTACTGTTAATATTGGCAGACGTTAGCCTTGCTAGTTCGATCTGCTTGTCTAATTTTAATAGTTCACGAGTACTAGCGCGTTCGCTAATTTGCGCTTCCTGTTCCTTTAACTGAACGTCCCTCTCCATGATTTTGGCCTCTTGATCCCTCAGGGCTAATTTGTGAGCTATGCGTCTGGCCGCGTTGGCTGCGTCTTAAGCTCGGCGTTTATCAACATCCGCCATTTCTAGTGCTCTTGATCTTAATTTTTCGGCTTTAAGTGAAAGCTCCTGCTCTTTTGCTGCTAATTCTTTCTTTTGTAGAATAGTAGCCTCCCTTTTCTCTATAGCCGGGGCTAGTTCGTCAGAGATCGTCGACGGAAATTTTTTCTTCCTCAACGGCATTTTTAAAAATAGTTACCGATTCGTGTCGGGTTTCTCTAACCGTAAGGCCTAATTTTAAACAGGCCTTCTTAAGGTCTTTGTACTGAATGTCTTTAACGACATCTTCAGAATCATCCATGTTGGATATTTTTAACTTTAAGCTTCAAAAATAAAACTCTTATAAATGAAACTTCATTAAAATGCAGCCGCAAATTAATTTTACTTTAAATTGAGCAGTGTGAGTTTCTAAAAACACTTCTCTCCATATTCTCGTAAGTTTTAGCAAGAAATACACTTATTTTAGACCCCTAGCACTAAGGTGTATAAACAATTAAAATGCCTAAAGGCTCTTAACTATAGCACTCGGCTTGGCGGCCTTAAGCATATCCTATGCACACTTACCCCGTAGACAATCACTGTGCGGTCAGTCAAGTCCAATCCAAACTTCCCACCTGACGAATGAATAGGCGTGCACACATCTACGGGGATTGTCTCTAGTTGAGGTCTACTCCACTGGAACGATGGTTGGCGTTGTCCAAGGTCCACTGAATGGGGCTACGGAGCTTTGCGTCCTGGTGATGGCCAAATCCTCCTCGCAGCGGTTGATCCACGGCTTGTTGATTTCCAAGTCGGGGGGGGGGGACTGCTATTCTTGCTTCCCGGCTCCGGAACTAGCTTTGTTGCTGGAGCTGATGGTTTGCACTGTTGTTGTCGTCAATGCGGACATCGGTTTTTGCATTGATATTAACGGCAATGCTGTGTGACTATAGTGTCTGAGTCACGGACATCTTGGTTGAAGAATTGTTCAACACAAATGGCATAGTAGCATGGCAGAGGGGAAACGCTTGAAGGAACAGCACCTGTTCATCCCACCGCTGCCACCATTTGTAACGGTGGATGCTACGATGGAGTAGGTGCTTGTAACATCGCCGGTCGCCTGGTGTAACTGGATCATTCTTATTATCACTCTGGTTTACTTTTGGTAATTTTTAATTAAAAACAGCACAACTGCTACAGTCCCGGTGTAGAGAATGGAGCTACGATGTCCTAATAATGTAGGCTAACTAGTAATAATAAGCGGTAACGCTGCCACCAAGGTGGGAAATAGGCTAGCTAAGTTAAATTTGAAGAGATTTATCTTAAATACTAACTAATAGCAATCAACGAACTAGTAAACCAACGGGCGTTTAAAACTCCTGGTTTTTATTTTAGACAAACATGTTAAAATATTAGCATTTTACATTTTCCAATTTACAACTTAGTTTAGTTTATAAATGAAACGGGGGAATTTACATTAAATTCGACACTAGAACAAGAATTATGTTCACAAAACAATTTTAAATAGAAACAGTGATTGTAGGCAATGGGGATTTCGCAAAAGAGCCCTCTAAATTACAAACAGCCTCGGCTGACTTATAATAGTAGACCTGGTTTTACAGTTTTGTTTCAAACGGAAACACCCAAAAGATCAAACCGTCCGCCTCAGAATTCACATTAGAAAAGGGATGTACACTCCATGAAGTACTATGCTTCTGCAAATCTAATTGACTCGACGGCCTTTGTTTACAATAAGCAGCGTTAATGAAACTGTGAAAAAAAAGCTGGTTTTTAGTAAGGGACCTTGCCTTTGCAGAAGATATAAAGGACATTCCACTCCCGCCTTTGTAAATATGCCTCACTAACCGTGTAAAGACAAGTGGATGGCCTTTGCAGATGATATAAAGGTCATTCCACTGCAAGCTTTGTAAATATGCCTCACTAACCGTGTGAAGATAAGTGGATGGCCTTTGCAGATGATATCAACTTCATACTACTGCCAGGTTTATAAATATTCCTTACTAACCGTGTGAAGACAAATGTATGGCCTTTGCAACTGATATCAAGGTCATGCTTCACTAACCATGTGAAGACAAATAGATGGCCTTTGCAGATGATATAAAGGTCATTCCACTGCAGCTTTAAAAAGCTGCCTCAGTAACCGTGTGAAGAATAGTGGAAGGCCTTTCCAACTGGTATCTTGGTGATTGCACTGCCAGCTTTGTAAATATAACTCTCTAACCTTGTAAAGACAAGTGGATCAAGGTCTGCAGATGATATCAAGGTCATACCACTGCCAGATTTGTAAATATGTC
>JAHWFP010167603.1:0-13049 GCA_023313725.1 Lithobius niger | reverse complement strand
CAAGCTAGAATGCAATAACACAAGCGAATTTTTGCTTAATAATGCCTGTTTTTAATACTTATTTATACTTATGAGTAATATAACCACGACTCGAACCACGTGCTAACGTTGTGCGAGGAAAGTTACGCTGAGAACTAAAACAAATTAGTTGCTGGATAGCTCTCACCCTACCCAATGAAGGTTGTCTCCCAAAGAATCCTAATGCTAGCAATGCTGACATGACCGTCTGTCATATTTTTGATTATTTTTAGTTTGTTAAATACAGAGCTTTCTAATACATGTTTATTTATCACACACACACATACACGTAATTAAACATTAATTGTCGTACCACACCATTGATCAACATTTCAAAGACACCCGTCGCCACGCAACCATCCATCATGGTCGCATTTTTCATTATTTTTAATTAATTTATTTATTTGTTTGTTTGTCAATGTGAGAAATAACCCTCGTTCAGCTAGTGCATTTCTTTACTCAGAGAGGGCACTTGGCGAACATCCCAGCTGTGAAAAAGGGTGGCTTAGCAACTTACTAAAATAAAGCTTTCAAGTTGAAGGTATTCTTATGTTGTTAGCCTCAAGTTTCCTTATTTTTAAAATCATTTCTTGTTATCTCTTTAAGGGAAAAAAAAGATAAGCCATCCCCTCAACCCCCTCCACCCCCCACCCAACGAAAACACGAGAAAGAAATGCTCTTAATAGACAGTAATACTCCGTTTGATTTTATTTCAATAAGTCAAACCCACGAATTCTGAAAAGGTGGGGGGAGAGGGTGGATGGTAAAACTATGTGGGAAGCTAATAATTATTTTTAATTATATTGAATTGAAATGCAAGCTTCTCCATTAATTAGTTTTACCCAGAAACAGTTTTTTTTAGTATTGGCTTTATGAAATTTTAGGAAAAGCGTTGTGGGAAGGGTTTTGAAACTTTCTCTTATTTGGGTTAAATGTGAGACATGTGTTGTAGGTAAGCATGTACTGTCAAACGTCCTTTTTATTTTTTTTAAAGCACTTAATAGTAACTTAAGATGTTAACTTTAACAAACTTGAAAGTAAGGATTGATGTCATCAAACATCAATGGCTAATTTGCATATGCAAACTTGCAGCCTGAGGCAAGTACTGGCAACTTAATTTCTGTGGACTCCTAAATCTCCCCTCAACGGATAGTACACAAGCCTAGTGCCAACAGCTTCCTATGGCCGCCATATTGTTTCATTTGAGACGGAAGTTTGCGTTACTAAAATGGGCTCGCCCAACAAAAATGAAGGACAATTTTCAACTTCATAAGTGGTCAACATGACATTTGCTGGCCCCTCATTGCCTGCCTAAGACCATGTGGCCTGTGGACGCCATTTTCGGTCTGCGTAACTACAATGTTAAGCGACCAATTTTTCAAGGGGAGGAAGGTGTGTGTGTGGGAACTTGTGCATATAATTATTTTTTGTTGCCTGCAAAGTGATATTAGTGTAAACCATGCAGTTGATTGTTAACCACTGAAGTGTTGTTTAGCCACACCATGATTACATGCATGTAAGTGTTAGCACGTAAATTTATTTATTTTATTTTATGAAGTGTTGGAAAGGAGATTTAGACAGAATTATGTATATTGTAGTATCAAAATTTATCATTGTGCAAGAGAGACATGTTGCACAGTGTAATTAAAAATAATGCAGGATGTCTTACGGATAACACACCAGTATTCCATGACTACTAAAATTGCTTTAAAAACTGTAAGTGTATAAATGGGCCTAACCCGTTTTGATATCTTTTCTCGACTTACAGTTACCAATATATTATATCCTACTAACATTGTGTACATTCCCCCAAAACAACTACTAACTTTGTAGGGCTAGAGGAAGTAAGGGGGAAAGTAGGTGGGCCAATTTCCCTGCCCCTCTTCCCACCCAACATTGTTTTAAAAAAAAAACGTCATTTAACACATTTTTTATTTCATGGTAACTTCAAACTGAAAAACCTACGGAAATCTCTCAATGGGCATTTTTTAACAGATTTAAGTTAGTAAGGTAGTGTGGTGAGGTTAAATGTGTGCTGTGTGTAGTCATATCAATCCGTGACATTCGACAGGTGTAAGTGATGGGGGATTACAAATGCATAAAAACAAGGTTTTGCTATGTCATCTTTACTTAATTAGATTGCAGGTGCCTAGATATTATTGCCTAAAACTGGCTACGCAGGTTAGTTTAAATAGGGGTAGTGCAAATGCCCCCTCCCCCCTCCAGGAAATCAGCTACTAACATTGTGAGGGTTAATGGACCCTACCTTCGTTAAATATTATGATTTTGATTTCAATCCAAACCATTTTTCAGAGCTTTTCACGCAAAGTGAACAATTTTTTTTTGGGGGGGGGAGGTGGTTTCTGGTGCCCCCCCCCCCCTTCCCTTAGGAGGAAAGAGGATACGACCCTGCTACCATAGCTATTTGTTTCCAGTTGCCCTTCTTCGTGTGCATCCACGTCACCTTTCATGGTATCTACACAAACTTTGCACTTTTAACCATTTTTTTCATGGGATTTCCTTCTGACTGAATAAAAGACGATTTTTAGAATATTTTTGACAGGAGCGTATTACTAGTACAGATAAAATTCTGGCATGAAATAACAGAGGACGCAATGGTGAACATGGTCGTATTTTTACATTTTTTCTTTCGTTTACCGTAAAAAGTAAAAAATTGCTGAAGTAGCATAAAACCCCAATTTCGACTGAATGTAGTTGAAGTTTGCATGCCCATATGTACAATAATTCTTTTTTATTTTGACAAAAACGTATGGCTTATTATAAAGAACGGTTTTCGCAGTCAGTAAGTGTGTTGCCTTAACTTAAATGAACAGTTGTTACAAAATTAAAATTGAATTTCATTGCATCGAAAAACGGTGCCTAAACAGCTGTCCATGTTATTTCAATGGGATTTTACCCTCCTGTTTTAGTCAACACACTGTCCACCAGATAGCGCCATGAACCAGTGCTAGAGATGTAAGGCAAATATCTGGCGTTGTTACACGTTTATTTATGACTGATGGAGTTTTTGATAATATGGCTAGAGCACCATAACTTTTTCATATTTTAACGGATTTTGACAAACAAGTACACCATTCAATGCGTCATTTTGAGAGCTTTACAATGCTCTTTACCACGGACCAGTAGCACAAACCGTTCTCGAGAAATCTTCGAAAAAGTCGAAAAAATTTTTACTAGGAATTTTTTTCCTTTTTTTTTTTTTTTTTTTTTAAAGATTTTGAGATTTTTTTTTAAAGGATGTGATTGTCACAGTCACATTAAAAAAAACATTGGGAACAGTGCTATTTAATACCCACTGTCAAATTTCAGACTTGGGTCTCTGGCCTGGAATTACAAGTCTATTGTCATACCGCATCACTGCTCAAGATTCCGAAAGCATCCGTCATCGCACAATGACGAATAACCCACTTAGCCAACAAAGGTTCTGAAAAGGTTAATGCCCGAAAACTACGGGCCATTAAGAAATACACGCTGCACCCATGGTCTGTTGTTTCCGAATGGCCT
Source organism: Lithobius niger (assembly GCA_023313725.1). Taxonomy (NCBI): domain Eukaryota; kingdom Metazoa; phylum Arthropoda; class Chilopoda; order Lithobiomorpha; family Lithobiidae; genus Lithobius; species Lithobius niger. Next base: position 9,506 of record JAHWFP010167603.1, on the reverse strand, counting down.
AACGTTGGGGGCTCTAACCAACTGAATACTCCGCTCGACGTAACAATTAATCAACAAGTTCCTTGGCAATGTTATTGCCCCGTGCAACAATGTATATCGCGCCGTTCTAAAAGGTCTATTATTAAATAACTCTAACAATTTTTTTAAAGAAGTCGTAGGAAGGAGTTATTCGACGTTGGGTTTTCGTTGTATGAACGGTGATGGGGGCGTTCGGAATCATGCAACAATGTCTGCTTACACAACGTCCTAAGAGTTCTTTTCGGTAGCAATGTTCAAGTTTTCATTTAACGTCCAAAGTATTATTCGGTCCGATTAAGTTGGCGAATGTTTTGGTGTGTTGATATCACTCCTTTGATGGGCGGAACCATTCGGAACTTGGCGGCTCCTTTTACCGCTAGTTTTGGTTTTTGATATGATATCAGTCTTTTTTTTAAATTGTGTATTAAACCCAACTCTACTACCGTGCAGATGTGTAATAAAGTGGAACGTCAACAAGAAATTGGTTTTCAACAATTTGCTACTACCTTTTGCCTATAAGCCGAACCATTCTCAACTTGGTGGCCTCTTCACCAGTTTTTGGCTTTGTTTATATTGCTTTGTTTTCAGAGTTGATTTATTTTTCGTGAATTGGACGTGAATACAATTTCTTTGGCAACGTTGTTGAGATTTATCGTGCTACACTAGTGTGTGTTTCGGCACGCACGTCAGTATACACGTTGTCATTGCCCGAACTTTCGCTGTCCAATGAGAGACGATGCCGACTATACTAACAATGGTTATAACAATATTTTCGTGCTTACGCGCCATCCCACGCCATCGTCGTTACACCCCTTGGCTCCAAACCATAAAAGGTACGCAGTTCGTATCGTACTGCAACCATTCGTCCAATTCCATAGCTGGAAGCCTTCCCGTTATCGATGAATAATCACCCTATGGAAATTAACATGGGGATGAGCGGACTAGAATTAGCTAGCTAGTTAGCTAGTAGCTAGCTAGTTACACATTTTCAACGTTATTGACGGTCAGATTTTGCACTGAAAGCAGCTTAACTGGCATTCCTACACGAGTTAGTTTTTGTCAGGTGGGTCATTGCTCTTGATTTCAACACAATTTAGGCTTTTGTACCGCATTATTATTTTCCCCTAAGTACCTGACATCATAGGCGTCGATCCAGGGGGGGACGAGGGGGACCGTCCCCCCCCCCCCACGTTTTCAAACTGAGGGGTTCGTCCCCCCCCCCCCCCCCACGAAATAGGCTGCAAAGCTGTAAATGAGTATCTATTTATCACGCTTACCACGTCGAGTTTGAAACAAGAAAATGTACTTTCGTTTTCTCCAATTGCATGAATCAGGTCATCAAATATAAGTCATCAGTTCCTAATACAAGGGAAGTGAACTCCCGTTTCGCCAAAAAAAAAGCAGATTAACAGTTTTGCCATCAGGGGCCAGTCCCGTTTCGCCAAAACGAATTTGACAAAAATTTACGTACCGTACACGAAACTTAATACCTCATTTCTATGGCTATAAAAGCCCAAAATTTAACAGAGACAAGCAGTGGTAGTATTTAAGCCCAGTTTATTTATTAGCGTTGTGAAAACTGGCATTAAAGGCGGAAAAACGTGCGCTTTAAAATATTATTGTTTAGAATGTTTGGGTGTCACTACGTCCATGCCAAGGTTCTCTTTTATGAATAGTTTGTTATACACGTGAAGGTTAACCTTTTCCAAACGGGAATTCCCATTTTACAGAATCCCGGTTCTCAGAATCAAAATATTCTTCAAAAATTTAACATTGCAGAAGTTAAAGAGGCATGCCTTATTGTTAGTAATTTTTGATTAATTATGATTTCTGATGTTATGTGTTTAGCCGCAGCGAGCCTGGCAGCGTAAGCCAGGCACGTAATTTGAAAAAAAAATCATTTTGGAAAATGGGATTCTGCAAAACGGGTGGTTGTGTATAAATGTCTGACTATCATTATGCTATAAATGTTTGTGTTTAAATGTTTTAAATGTTTCGTGTGCCTAAACTTTCGTGAACGATATTTGGCGAAACGGGATTTGGCAAAACGGGACTGGCCCCTGAAGCAAAAGCTGTTAATCTTTCTTTTTGGCGAAACGGGACGCAACCACAGAGGAGTAATGAAGTTAAGAATTTAAGTTGCAAGGCCAAATCACAAAGATGACGGATTAACGGGAAATGGAGGATGTAACAAAACAAGTATTTTTAATTCTATAAAAATTTTAATTTAAAGTAACACAATTTTATGGTAAAAAAAAATGAACATCACACAAACAATTGAAGCATATAAATTTCATTATTAGTCGCTTTATAAAGCTAAACTTTTGCTCTCTATTAATTCGAACTACTTTCTGACTGTGTTTGCGTAACCCTACTCGGTATGTAGTGTTTGTGATGCTTTTTTCCACTTCCGCCGATGTAGTGAAAATGTAATTTAGTGTAAAATTAGTCAAAACAGGAAGAGCACAGAGAGCTAAGCGAAAGATAAAGAAGTGTCCGATTTTAAATTACTTTGTTTGATTGTCAACGAAACGCCAACAAATGTTCTTGCTATGGTTACAGCCGAAACGTCTGATAAATTTGTACAGAACAAAACTTGTTAAGCTTTCCTTTTAAGTTTTCGTCAGTTGAAGTCTATACCAATTAAGTCCATAAACATCGAGTAAAGAATCAAAATTTTAGACTAAGTTGCCGGTTTGCTTTGCTAGTAGCTCTTTTCCTTTTTTTCAGTGCTCAGTTAATTCTCAATTAATTCAGGAACGTCAGCTAAATCTTCCACCATTTGAAAAGTAAGCAACAATACTTTTCAAACCTAAATTTTTAGTGTTAGCTAGCATTAATTTAATAATATTAAAAAAAAAATTAATTCATCAGGGAATTTAATTTGTAAATAAAATGTATAAAAAAACCGGAATTTTGGTAACAATTAGGTTTTTACGACCTCTCATGCTGAACAATTTTTACGAAAACCAAAATTTGCTAAACAATGCGTTGCAAACGTGTCTCGGAAAGCCGAGAATAGGTTCTCAAATAGCGTAAATTGCTTCAGCTTCCGGGGCTCTGCCCCGGACCCCGCTGGGGGAGCTTGCAGCGCTCCCCCTGACCCCCTAGCTGGATTCTCCGGGATTCTGCTAAAGTAGCACATATTTTAACAGTAAATTTTCATTTTCTTCTCCCGCCCCCCCCCCCTGGAGTTGGTTGCGTTACTACTATGTCCCCCCCACAACTTTAGAAAAATCGACGCCCTTGCCTGACATGTGCCCAACTACTAGATGCTTCAAGATATAAGACACTGACGCTAGGGCGTCGCGCTACAATGGTTTACAACCTCGACAATTGAATTGATGTGATGTTTGTTGTGATGATTGTTACCTAACTTGGCGCGACACACTACGTTTGTCTAGACTCTCATTTCCAACAACAATGCTCTGCACACGAAAAAATCGCCTGAAGGGACTTTCGTCGTTCAGTTTTCGTAGCTTGAACGGTGGGTACTTCGCAAATCGAGGAACAATGCTTAGACAAAGTAAAGTTCGGTGGAGGGGCTCCGTTGTGCAATAGGGCAGTGACACAACGTAGTATTATTGTGTATAACTCTAAGGTGGAGTCAGTAACTGGGTTAGCTGCATGGAGCACTGGGGGGCGAAAAGAAGGTCGTCTTACTGAAGCCAATGTTATTAGACTGGATTTCTTAACCCTATAACGCACGATTTTTGTTGTTGGAGAAAACAACGTTCTTTTAAGCCTAAGAAATCCGCTCTCAAAGCACTGTCTTAACTAGAAGTGCCGTTGTTTTCCGTTACATTTTAATCTAGTGCACCTTGTAGCTATAACCCCCCAAATGGTGTCCCGTAGCCAATATGACGTCACTTGACGCTGCTCTATAGCTGACTGTTACGTTCTAACATGGCTGACAATATAGCTTCATTTTTATACGCAAATAGTGATAAAGATGTGCCTAGTTCCTAGTAGTATATAAACACAAACAAAAAAATTCGAAAATCGCTGTCAAAACAGCAGTAGCACTACAGCTACAACAATGTTTCGTAATGGTTCGTTGGTACACCAATGATTTTAAAAGTCCGGGCCTATAACTAGAACAGCGGGTATTCATTATTATTGTTGAGCATTTCTAGTTTATTTATTGGTTTGACTGCAGCCTTCCACGTTAAACATAAAATTTCTGTTGCCCATTTAGCTTTGCGTCCTGTAATTACGAATAAAGGCAAAAAGCTCTGAAAGCAGTGTCGGACTGGAGGGCCCACCCCAGCCCACGACGTGGATCCTGAAAGGCTCCCATCCCCTTATATATATATGGGGCCCCCTATTTTACCAACTCATCATACGATTCTGCTTTTGAAAAATACCTTTGAAAGGCTCCGAAAAACGTAGCTAGGGATCTGGGGGAGTGCTGTAAGCTGTAATGCTGAAGCATTTTACGCTATTTTAGTGCCTGTTTCTGCCATTTTCTAGTTTCCAGTGAGCAGTGGCGTAGCTACGTTAGGTGAGGCCGGTGGCCAATTTGCCCTCGCGCGGGGGGGGGGGGGGCTCCTTAATATACAGGATGGCCCATAAAAAACGCACGAGCTGAAAAATTTCTAAGTCCTTACTTCTTTTTTGTGTTATAGTGAAAATAGGGACACTCCAGTCAAGTGGTCACTATTTTCACTTTTTTTGGGAAAAAAAACTTAGAAAAACATTTGGACTTACTGACATTTTTCAGCTCGTGCGTTTTTTTTTTGTTTTTTTTGATAGGGGGATGGACGGAAGGGGAAGCTCGTAATTCGTTTTTAAAATCCAGTTTATATCAAATTAAGTAACTAGTGTACTACAAAAGAGGCTTTTTGAAATATAAATAGATGTTTTTCTTTCGGGGGCCCCTGAGACTGGGGCCGGTGGCATTCTGCCACCCTTGCCACCGTGTAACTATGCCACTGGCAGTGAATACATTTTCAACAAATTGTCGAGTAAATGTTGGTGATTTTTCTTATTCGTTCTTTAGGATAGCAGGTTTCGGAAAAACTTAATGGTGACTAAATCATGTTTTTTTTAGACATTTTCTTTGCGAATTAAATTAATCGAGTTCAGATTAGTATTTTAGGCTATAATGAATGGCGATGAAATGTTGTGTGCCCCCTGCCGAAGCAAGAATCTTTTTTTTAAATGGTCTATCGAAAGATGAAAAATAGTGAAATATTTTTCTCAGTTTTATTCCTGACGACTAGGCCTAGAGGTATTATGGCCAAAAATTCCCTCATTTTAAAGCAGCAACATGGTTATAAAAATGGAACGTCGAACGATGAAAACCTTTTACTCAGTTTTGTCCAAAACAATTTCAGATATTAAAGGAAAGAGGAAAACGAGCCAAACAGCGAAAATCATAAACTACATTAAGCTATTTGTTTAAGCTGAGATATTATTGGAGAAAAGCTTCCATGTTTGAAATCGACATTCTCCATTTTCATTTTCTCCCCTTGATTTAGGGGATCTTATGGTTGTTTTTGCCCTCAATTAGGGGATCTTTCTCGTGCTTGGAGGAAAGGTAACTAATTAATATCTTTCCTCCAAAATCTCGTGGGTAGGAGGAGACCTACAGGGAAGCGACCAGAAATGATCAGGAGCAGCATTTCAGTTACTCGCATGCAACACTGAAGTGTGGTGAAAACTATTGAAGAAAAAACAAAAACCGCTTCATAAACTTTACTTTCAAACTGACCGAACGGTGAAGATATAATTAACCAGCATTCATAGAAACATGAATTTGCAATGAAAATTTATCCGATTTTGCAACTCGACAACTCGAAATTGTGAAAACTCTTGTGTTTTCTTGGAAGGTGGAAGGGGAAGAGCTCCCCGATCCCCCAATCGTTACGCCCCTGTATGTAATGAAAAAGCCCCCCCCCCCCCCTCCAGACAATAGAAGGTATCCTTTTAAAATACTTTAACGTTCCACCAAACAAATCTGGTCTGTTCCCAGATTGGTTGCTAGTTGTCCGTGCACCTTTCGTGCACACACGCACTTATCGGTCTGTACAGTTTGGTGCCTTTGCACCTATAATCTGCAGTGCATCTTGTTGACATCTAACGTTGTATGGCCAATCAGACATCTTATGCAAAGCAAGCCACGTTATACACACCATGAACACACCACGAATAAACTGTCTTTTACCAACTGTCCACATCTGCCTATACTTCCGTAGCTGTTAGGATAGCTATTAGCTTAGTTTAGTATTGTGTTAGTAGAATACACATCAATTGACGACGATGATGGGATTATTAAGTAGTGTATGAAACACAAGTACACATCAAAATCAATACCAAAAAAAAAAAGTTTGCGCTTAATTCTAATTGGCTGTGCTATTTTTTTTTACCCTTTTTTATAAGAACACGAAGAGTGCACTGAAATTGACAACGACAATAAGCACGTCTGCTGCTCTCTATAGTATGATCCAATGAATGGGACAGCCGCGTTACGTTCAGATATAAATTCTTTTTATACTTCCTTCCCAAACATTTACAGGTCTTGAGCCCTGGCCCGGAGTTCCTGCAGGGCCCTTGGGCCCTCGGCGATCGCCGACTCTATAGCCGACCTGGCCAGTCTGACACTGTCAGTAGGAGAGCTGTAGACAAACCAACTACCAGCGGAAGGATACGCACTAAATGAGCGAGTGAAATATCCGTGCTCGTTGTTAACAAACAGTACAGAAGAAAGAGATGATGCCAAAGTATCCATGAATTTGGGGCAAATCGTTTGACATTTTAAGGTAAGGTTTAACTGAACCGAAGTCAAAACAGGAAAGGAACACGAATAAGTTTTCTTGTAAGGTTTCAGATACCACAATGTTGCTGCACTGTTTAGTCCACGTGAAACCTTACTGCTGTATTCAACTATTATACACGTAGAATTAAAACCATTGCGACTGCCCAAAAAGCATTGCTGTCAAAAAAGGGGAAGGAAATATTTTTTTACGTTGTATTATACGTTAGTTTTTAGTGGTCTAGATTGGCTTAGACTCCAACTTTATAAATTGCAATAAAAAAGTAATAATAATATAAGGCATTAGTGACTCACCAATAACTACGCACCACCAAAAGAGTTCGAGGTCTTTCAAATTTGCAAATTTTCGTTAGTTTTTACAACTACTTCATCAGGCATGAACTGTGTTCCTATCCACCAACGATCACAATTTGAATTTCGTGCCACACTACTCTTTTGGTGGTGCGTAGTTATTGTTGAGTCACTATGATGAGCAGCCAAAATAAATAAACCGTAGCGTCAGTCGAAGTTTCGACCAGGACATCAGTATTTAGTATATATGGCTTTGTTTATGTTTAGTTATCTAGCTATGTGTTTTTGATACTAGTAAAAGCAATAGTGAAATTCGGAATAAAAGTGAAAGACCGGTAGCAGGAATTAAGGAGAATTAATAAATACGTATACACTCACATCTCAACAACAAACGCTCACCAACCGTTTTGCTCAGTACTATTCTTCAGTAAAGTCGTCTCCCTTCCGTTCATAACCATATTGATGAAAAAAACATAAATGAACTCTTTCAAGTGTAAAAACGTTTTAATACAGCAGTAGGGTTTCACGTGGACTAAACTGAATCAAAATTAAATCATGTACCATTTGATGCCATTGTGGTTTTTTCGTCACCGTCAGGAGTGAAACATTTTCTAAGTCTTACAGCAAAGCTTATTCCAGTTCCTTTCCCGTTTTGACGTCAGTTCAGTTAAACCTTACCTTAAACAACAAACGAGTTCGTGTTTGTTTCCAATAAAGGCAAGATTCTACAAATGGTCACGTAATAGGCTAAGTGGCCTAAAATAGTTGGCAAAACAAGAAACATGATACAAAGTCATTATCGAGGAATCATGATAAACAGGTAGATGCTGTCTGGTGTGCACAAATAAGGTTTTCGTATAATTTAGTTCTGACTAACGCTTAGGCACTGAGTCGCGTCTGTGATCAAATCACGCATTTGGTACTTACAGATAGTATGAGCGTTGTAGGGGTGAGGATCCAAGTTGCAGTGTGGCGATATTAACAAATGCCTTTTATATACTTTCCCCGCAGTTCGAAGAAAACTTATCAGCTCAGTTCGGAAGTGTTACGTGGGGAATTACAACCGAGTGGCGATAAGTAACTTAAGCCATTTCAAGGAACGATACAGAGAAAAGTTCAAACTTCAGTCCTGTAGAGTCACGTATAACCTAAACGAGCCGCGTTTACTACGATTAACCTGGGTTTCTCCATAAAGATTAACACTGGGCTAAAGCAGAAGCTTCTAAAGAAGTCGTTATAGAGAAATTGTACAACTCTATGACTGATTCATGACTTCCTTTCAAAAGCATAAGGAAATACATTGAATATAAAATCATAATACACTGTAAAATTTATCCGCGAACGTTAATCTACAATGTTATTAGTTCCTTTGCATAATGGTAATCCTTCTGTCATGTGGCTGATGGCTGAATTCAGTCTAGAGGCTTGAAGTGACGGGGAAAAAGATACTGGCTCAGTCCCAACCAGACCAGTGACGGTAGTGTAAGAGAATAACATGCTTCGTCAGCAGTTATTGATATTATCCGGTCTATTCTGAATCTGCTTTTATCCCCTGCCATGATCGGAGGTTTCTAGTTTGAATCTTCTAGTTCAAATCTTTTTTTCAAAACCACACGCGTCTTTATTTTTGGTAAGGGTCAAAACTGTTCTGGTTCGTATATACGAGAATTATTTTGTTTCAGATTACGTAAAACTTAAAAGACATTAATTTTAAAAAAATAAAATAAACCTGGAGGCATCCATGGTGTAATTCTAACAGACAACTATAATTTTTGCAACTAACCTGCAAAAATAAAGGGATTCATATAAAATTTAAAAAAAAAGTAAAACTGGTAAAAAGGCTACCAAGTTGCGGATGATTCAGTTCAGCCCTTCAAAGAAGAGACATCAACAGACCAAAACACTCAACAAGCTAACTTCGACGTTGTAGTAGTCCGAAGGTTACACGAAACGTTGATTATTTTGCTACAACGCCTGAAGTATTTAGTCAGTAGATGGGGCGACTGTTGAGCGGATGTCTTAGTCTGTTAATATTACTCATTTAAAGGGCCAAACCATTCTCAACTTGGTGGGGGCCATTTACAACTTTTGGTTTTGATGATGATGTCACTTTTTCAATTTCTTCATCGTATCGTTCATTTGAAATATTTTCAACTTTTTTACTTCAATCTCAGCTTATTTAAACATTTTTTTTTCTATATTAATATTCATTCTTTGTTGAATATTTATCGCCTAATTTTCGACACCAGTGTCGTAAGACGGCCTTAAGCAACAATAGAAATGCTTCGATATGTCATCATCACATTTGATCTTCAGGACAGAATAAGAACGAAATAAACTAAATCAGCCAACTTGTCCTTTCCTTCGCGAGTGTGAAACCTACTCGACGGTTCAAAGTTGGTTCTTCCAAAAAAAAAAA
>JAHWFP010167602.1:60715-83473 GCA_023313725.1 Lithobius niger | reverse complement strand
TAAATCCTTTCCATTTAAAATCAAATGTATCACAAACAGAATACCCTCTACCAGTCAGTTTCCAGTCTGATCGTAAAAAACTCTAGGTCTGGAAAAATACAAAAAAACTTACGATGTGCCACAAATCTAATAAAAAAAAAATTACATTCGAAAATCGAAAACAGAGCAGTGGTTTCCATTTATTTCAGACGGGTCTTTTTTTTGTTGCCATGCTTTAACCTTAATTTAAATTGAAGTCCAAAGTAGCGTAAAAAATGACAACGATTTTATTTCACCGAAAAAAAGTATAGGCCTATAACTTAGAAAAAAAAGACACCAAATTTTAAGGAGTTATTTTGAAAACAGATTGCATCGCCCACGTACTTTTCCCATCCATCAACTTGGCCTTTACAACATCTGGAAGAGGTAAGGAAAGGCACAGGGGAAGGCAACTCGGGGGGAGGGGGTTGTAGTGGGGATGAAAGTGGATCAGCTACATTTCTACGGTCGCCCTGCCAACCGACCTTAAACACTCCTAGTAGCCCTTGTATCCATCAGGGAACGCTGTAGGGGGTGGGGAGGTCGTAGTGTCATGCCACCAAGCAACCAACCTATTGGCGATGCCGTCAGCATCCAAAATCTCCCGCCAAATTGAGTCGGCTGATAGAGAACGCTGCCTCGACTATTGAAAAGGTCACTCGTGCAAGGAGACGAAGAGGCTTCCGGTAAACGAAGGTGGCAGGCCCTATTTCCGGTTCCTTTATCATGTGCTAAAGTGTAGCTACACGCCAGAAATCAAAAAGGCTCAAGATTCGTTTTACCTGTCATCTCATCTCTCCGCTGGAGTAATCATCTTATGAGAGTCTCGTATATAAATTGGTTAATCAGAATCCTCTTTAACTGAAATTGGCTCTCCAACGCTCCTATATCACTACTATAAGGTCACATTTCATATTGGGCGCGCTAATGCAGCACGGCGGGGGGAAGTTCCGTTTTATGAGGGTTCGTTTATGAAGGCAGGATCTTGCGAGAGAGTGTCCATTGTTGCGAAACAATCTTTTCACCCACGTCATTCTAACCTTAGTCACCACTTTAATTTGTTACCGTGGAGACTTATGGTTTGGAGTTTTCGTTTTCGTGGATAAAAAAAAAAACTCTGGGTTGTAAAAAGACGACGTATGGTCTGGATGAAAACTGAAGGAGGAGGAAAAAACGAAGATAGTCGAACCCTGGGAATATTCAGTAGAAACCTTGACGAAAAGCACTAAAATTACACGGTATTCCGGTTTATGAAGGTTCGTTTGTGAAGGTAGGACCTTGCGAGGGAGTCCATTGTTGTGAAACAATCTTTTCACCCACGTCATTCTTTCCATAGTCACCACTTTAATCTGTTACTGTGGGGACTTGTGGTCTGGGGTTTTCGTGTTCCCTAGGTAAACAAAAATCCTAGGTTATAAAAAAAACGACGTATGGTCTGAAAACAGAAAACAGAAGGAGGAGGAAAAATCCAATGGTCGAACCTTGGGGTTTTGTGCAGAAACCTCAGGGGATTATTTGGTAGAAACCTTGGGGAAAAGTGCATTCATGATGTTTTAAGCAAATCCTCGGGGGTTGTTCTCAACTTGCTCAAGAACATAGATCACCCCCTTTTGATTTTATAAAATTCCTGCAGGGGGTGGGGGGGGGGGGGTTGTCTCAAAATGCAGGGTTCGACTCCCGTGGACTTTGCTTTACCCTGGGTGTATTTCCTCTCCACCATTAGTGTTGTTAGTGTGTAAGCGTTGTAAACTGAAATTACTTACTACGACTGAAAATAATCTTCATGTCGTTGGCATGATGTTTTTATGGAACTTGTATATGCCAACAACGTCAATACATAGCAGAAAACTGTAGTTGCAGTGTTATTTATTAAGCTGTAGAGGTCTATATACCTATCCCCTCCCTCAATTTCCCCCCCCCCCATGCGCTCACACAACCTAAACTCAAGACTATACCTTAACCTAATCCAACACAAACCCAGGCAGCACACACACCAAGCCAGCACTAGAGAACATAGAACACGGGAACACAGGAACACAGGAAACCGAACACAAGAGCCAGGGAGAACAAAGAAAACTAGATGAGCATATCACAAACATGACAAGATACAAGGGTTCAGTGTGACCTTTGCTACAAGGTTTGGCATTAGTCTCTCCTGGAAATTCAAAATTTTTATGCCAAGTAGGTCCACCGCTGTTTAATATATTTCAGAAATTCGAGCATTTTTTTGTTCATAATAAAAGCTTCAGTCGCATTAAAAAAGAACATATCACACGAAATATAACACTGAGCACATGACGTTTCGTCTTCTCACAGTGGATGTCATAAGACATTGAATAAAAACAACGAAACGTGGCTAAGTACTTAAAATTCCTTCTACGTTAAGTACTTTTGGAAAAGTAAGTACTTGAGCCACTCTTCGTTGGTTTCGTTCAGTGTATGATGACGTCCACATTGAGGAGACGAAACCTCGTGTGCGCAGTTTTATTTTATGTATGACATGGTTTTTTTTTTTTATTCCTAATTAAGACAAGCATTTTGTCAACAAATGAACTGGCAGAAACACCCACAAAAGCTAAAAATAAAACACTATTTAGTACAAATTATATAAGCACATCAAGGTATTGGTCACTATATTACTCGAATGGTACGTTCCATGGATCTATATGGAAATAAATTCTGGGTAATGGCGATATTAAAAGTTGAAAACATAAGACTGTCATGATGTAGACAGGACAACACTTGAGTCAGGTGAAGTTATAAAAACTCAATTTGTATTTAATTTTTTTTAATTATATTTTTGCCCGACTATTGTTGCCCTTCATATGCCATGCGAGTCCCACACTTTCATCATTTCAACTTTTCATATCGCCATTATCCAGCATTTATTTCCAAATAGATCCGTGGAGCAAACCATTCCAGTAATACGGTGACAAAGACCTTCATGAACTTGTATAATTTGATGGAAAACTAAAAGGTATTTTATTTTATGCTTTTGTGGGTGTTTGTGCCAGTCAGGAGACAGTCATTTGTTGACAAAATACTTCATTCTTAATATTTCATGCTAGACTAATACCCCCCGAACTAGAAACCGAGTGAACGCCCGTTCGAATCTCACGACTGCCCTGCATAAGGGACTTAAGTTTAGTTTGGGCAGCAAAGAGAAAACAATTCCGAACTCGTACCAATACCTTTCAGCTCGACTCCTAAAAAACAGGCAAAAGGCGGCGTAAGAGAAATGCACAGCAAACCGAAAACCAATGGTTTCGTGCTCATGAGCGAGCGTGCACTCGTGTTCAATGAGCGAAATTCAGTGCTTGTCTATATAGGGCAGCGTCAACTGACGTCATATTGCCAACGAGATAGCATCTGGAGGGCATAACTACAAGGGGGACACTAGATTAAAATGTAAGGGAAACAACGGCATTTCTAGTCAAGACAGTGCTTTGAGAGCGGGTTTCTTAGGCTTAAAAAAACGTTGTTTTCTCGAACAACAAAAATCGCGCGTTATATGCTTAAGAAATCCAGTCTAATCGCATTGGCTTCAGTAAGACGACCTTCTTTTTCCCCTCCAGTGCCCCTTGCAGCTAACCCAGTTACCGACTCCAACATAGAGTTATATACAATAATACTACGTTATGTCACTGCACTATAGAGCAGTGACATTTGCCGCCATATTAGCACCAGTATGGGTTTTGGAGGGCGTAACTACAAGGTGCAATACATAAAAATGGAGGGGAAAACAACGGAAGAGCGAATTTCTTCGGCTTAAAATAACGTTGTAACAACGTCTCCAACGTAATAACGTCTCCAACAACAAAAATGGCGCGTTTTAGGTCTAAGAAACCACTCTTCACAGCATCGGCTTCAGTATGACGGCCTTCTGTTTCTCTCTGCAGTGCCCCTTGCAGCTAACCTATTAAGGCTCCAGCATAGAGTTATATACAATAATACTACGTCGTGTCACTGCCCTATTGGTGGAAAAATGTAAGAACAAAAGGGTGTGCGAGGTCAAACAGAAAAGGACCACACACGTTTTTTCCTTTAGCGGTTTTAGCTTTACAATATTAGTACAGTGTGTAGGCCAGGTTAAACCTTAATTCTCCCGTTATTATTAGACACGATAATTAGAAGTAATAACAGGTCTGTCGGCAGTTATTATAAGTAAAGTGTAATACATATAGGACGTGACGGCGCCAGCCAAGGCTAACGCAAATTCCATCCCCCCAGAAAAGAAAAACTATGCAGAAGACAAGAGCTTGTTCAAAGTACCTTGAAGGAATTAGGACCGTTGGCAGCTTTACTGGAAAGCCCAAGAGAATTCCTAAATGGCACAACTCTTTCCGAAAAAAAGTGATGTATAATATTCAATTGGAATGATTACAAAGAAGTCTAAAACTATGACCTCTAGTGGTAGTGGAGGCAAAAGGATTGTTCAGTGGGATTGTTATCAGTGAGACCGTGCAAGAAAATGGTATTTATGAATACGATTTCTTCGGTTCTGTCTAGTTGCAGCCATAAGAGTATTCAACTGAAAAAGGTAATCCTGGTGCGGTATGTTTAGAAGAGGTCTTAGTTGGGTTAAACACGGCAGTAGTAAGGCTCGACACGGGAAAACAAACATTTCTCACAATGCCTATAGTGACTTGGAATCGAATGTATTAAAAATGGTAGAAAAAGATTAGTATTGAGTTTGGAGAATAAGTTGAGAACAAAGTGGCTCGTTCGTGGAACAGGGCAACAACTCTGATCCATGTAATTACAGGCCAATTGCCCTGACAGTGGTGCCATGCAAGGTCATGGAGTCGATTATTAGGACTAAATTACTTCTCACGGGCTCCTTAATCAAGATCAGTACGGTTTTCTTCCGGGCCGCTCTACGACTATCCAACTCTTGGTAGCACTGGACTAGTAACTGGTCCGATGCATTCGATATTGATATACCTACTGATGTTACGTATTTCGTTTTTCACAAGGCGTTTGAGTCGGTGGTGTATGCTAAATTGCTTCACAAACTTAGGATGCTTCACACTGGAGGCAATCTTCTTCTTTGGTTGGAAAGTTTCTTAATTGGCAGATCTCAGTGTATACAGGTGGGCACATCGAGGTCCTCTTCTCGAGACCCTATCAGTGGTGTGCCACAGGGATCTGTTTTGGGCCAGCTCTTGTTTGTTATTTATTTAAATGACCTTTTCCACGAGTCGCGGTGTGCCGACATTGCACAGTTCAAATTTGCTGACGACTTAAAAGCTTCAACTCCAATTACTTCCTTCACGGACGGATACCTACTTTCGACTCATATGGATGCTGTGGCGCAGTGGTCTCTCGATTGGCAACTGCCACTTTCTGTTAATAAATGCAATGTACTTCATATTGGTACCACCAATCCATGCTTTGAATACACTCTGTCTGGAACCACATTGGATGGTTCTCTAGCGACCTAAAATCCACAACCCACTGTTGCAAGATTTCTGCCTCAGCCTATCGTAGATTAGTTATGGTACGGCGTTGCTTTACTTCTGCCTGTGTAAAGACTAAGCTTTCGGTCTATAAGGTGTTTGTTCGCCCTGTCTTGGAATTTGCTAGCCCAGTCTGGTCACCGAATCTTCCGCAGGATGTTGACCGGCTCGAAGCTGTTCAAGGGCTGTTTTACTCGTAACCTTAATGGATATCGAAATTACACTGCTAACACAAGGCTATCCATGGCCTATCTTGAACACCTTGAACTGCGAAGGCTCAAAGCGGACCTCGTTTTGACATTCAAAATCTTGCATGGACTGCTCTCAGTTGACGTGACATTTTTTCATTTGCAAATTGTAACACTACACGGGGGCCACTCACTTAAACTTAGCAAACCCGTTTCGCGCACAGATTGTAGGAAATTCTTCTTTACATCACGTGTCGTCGGAGATTGGAACTCCCTTCTCGAAGTTGTAGTCATTGCACCTTCTGTGAGCGTGTTTAAACGTCGTTTGGAAAAACAATCACTTGCTAGGTTTCTCAAACAAAATTACCATCCCTGACAATTTTTTTTTTTTTTTTTTTTTTTTACAAGGAACGGATTTAGTGGCCAACGCCCTTCCGTCATCCTGACCATTAAAGGTCAAAGTTATATTTATATTTATTATTATTATTTATGTAATGAAATCCGCGCATTGATGAAATTTGATGAAGATGTCGACAAGAATGCCAAACTCGAGATGGGAAGTCTTTGAAGACAGTAACAATTTTTGATTGTAGTATGAGCAGCGTGGGCTGCCATGACCGAAGTTCATCACAACGCATTGGACAAGATTAAGGCTTGCAGCGATTTAGGAGAGGGATTTGAGGATAAGAGTTTGACGGAGAGATAGCTTCAAGATGGATGTTCACTGCTGTAATGGGAGGAGGGGATCCATGGATAAAAGTAGGGCTAACTGATGAGATTCCAACACACGGAGTCAAGATCTTAAAGTGTCCACAACTAGTCCTCTGGTGGTTCAGCTGTTTAAGATGGTTTGTTATAATTCTCTCTTCATTAACACATTTGGGTTGGGCGACTCTTGCCAAGTGGGGATTAAGAGTGCTGCTAAGTTAAATGCTGAACTAAGGTTGAGAAGCTGCCGCTGCGATCATGAAAGTGGATTAATAGATTAAGCTATATAGGCAGAACTATTGTTGGGCCAATAAAGGCTTAATGGAATGTTAGGGTTGAAATAGGCCCACTGAAATTAGGTTTAAATGTAGGCTGAATTGTAGTTAAATTGGGGCAAAGGTTCGGATTGGGGGTGAGGGGAGGAAAGGGGATGGTGCAGGCATCGACAGAATGATGTTTTGGGTGGGAAAATTGAATCAAGTCAGCAAATCTCGTATGGTACAACAATAATATTACATTTGTGGTTTGATGCATGACGTAAGCAACATAAAAGCTCGTTGTTAAACCCCGAATTATTAATGCGGTTGATTGATTGATTGTTTATTGAGCCTAAGGGGTCAATAAACAATCATTTCGCTCATTCTACTGACTAAACTTTAACTTTAACTTAAAGGCGCTGGTTCACCATTTCGATAACGATGCCCATATTCTAAACACAGCATCCATGTTCCAGATGCTCCGTCATCCAATAGGCTGAGGTGGGTCACGTGATCTCATTTTAGTTATGAAAATTCTCGGCACTGCTGCGAAGTGTTGTTCCTTTTTTTTTTTTTAATTTACCGCTATTTTCTTTATATTGCTCGAAGATTCTACGGTGCTGCATCTTAGAGTTGAAAAGGTGCCTTTAACCTAATCTTAAACAATGCGGTGAGGTAGCCTAAACACTGTAAATGCCTTTCATCTTAAGCTAGAGTTTGATTGTTAAGTTGCGAAAGTCACGTTGTGACCAAGTCGTATTCTTGAGGTTATCTGCAGGCGCAGCTTGACTTGTTCAAAACACCAGCAAATTGATGATAAATCGCAACAGGTCATTTGCAGAGGCCAACTTCGCTACTACATTAAGATTTTTTTGGGAGCAATGCCAAAATGCAGGACGGCAAAAGAAGGTTAAATTCATCAGCATAAATGAGAAATTCAGAGCTAATGGCCACTGTTAGGTCATTCAGAAATATATTAAATGGCAGCGGCCCGATAACGGATCCTTGAGTCTTTATTTATTGAAGCCATTAACTACAGATGTATCACTTTGTTTACCCGTACAGCGCTAGGGGGTATACTCATGATGGGTCTTTTTTTTTAAGTTCCACGTGTGTACAGGTCAGTAACAAGATTTTACGTTGCATCCTTTAAGCTCAGAAGCCAAGGCTGTGAGAATTCGGGTGTGCTTTGCTCGCATTGTTACCAGGGAACCATCGTGAAGCTCGCTGTTCGACACTCTGCTTGTTTGCGTGGGTGTACGCCTCCTCCCCCTGCACTGTTTTCATATTATCTGATGACGTTCCCACACAGCACACTGAACAAAACTTCACGGTGTTCTTATTTCAATGTTCATTTAATTAATATAATGTATTATATCAATTAATAATAATAATAAAAATAACTAATAATCCGTTTGTTGCAAAATGTGCAACAGAACTGGAATTGACACAGGCGTCGCTAACATCCAGCCTAAATTTAAAAAGAAGAACTAAATAATTAATATGTTCAGTAACGAGAAGGAAAGAAAGAAAGGGGAACGACTGCCTTACCACCAAGGTTAGACCTGCCGGGGATCATAATACCCACGATGGCATCGCCAGTCATGTAGGCAAGGACGAACAGGAAGAGCAGGTACACTAACCGCAAAAAACTGTAAAATTTGGTCACTATAAGATCAGCGCCCAATATAAAAAGTAAGAGGCTAAGTCGAAAGTCAATAAAATATAAGACAACTAGCTGGACCCGTGCATGCTGCACAGTGACGAATTTTCTGTACTTAGCATCTCCTGGTGTCTTGTCATCTTAGGAATGTAACTGGCGCTTTCTTTTTCTTTAACCCCCTCCCCCCACGCTCAGACACCACTGTCCCCTCCCGGGCCCAAATTCCCTCCCCCGCATCCCACTGCACCCCCTCTTGCATTCCCGCAGTGTGGGGTCTGAATATCTCCTCGCCTATACTCCCGGCACTTCATGCGTTTGGTCTTTTGTTTTAAATTTATAAAACCTACCAAACACGTGAGGTGCCCCCCCCCCCCCCAACCCCCACTTGCCCCTGCCCAGCGTCTTCTCTACGGCAATCAGAACACAGTTGCGGCCGTAAAAAAAGGGAAATGCTAACCTAGACTACCTGCAGTGTACACTTAAAAATTTAAATCTTAACAAAAACTTACGAAGATCACACTATTTCAGATATTGGAGAAGCTATCCAAGGTAAGGTAACAACGATGTACAAATCTCATTTTCGTTTACAAAGGTATACTAAGCTAGACGTTGGCTCCATTTTCTACTCCGCTCTGTCAGAAGATATTGGACTTGCATTCCTACTTTGGGGCTGATGCTCCCAACTCCTCCTGCCCGGAAAGTGAGGTTACGAGATTTGTCAGTTGCTGCTGACTTGTTATTAAGCCGACACCTTCCATTATTCGAAGTGCCACACAAAAAGGAAGCCCTCGCACTCTATGGAGCAAACAGCACTTATCGAGCATTGGCAGTTTGGCTTTAGAAATAAAAGCAGACAAAAACCAGACGTCATTTGTTATTGATGACAGGCACCACGTCAAGTAAAAAAAATAGGGAACCGGGGGGAGGGGTGAGGAACAAAACACAAAGAGGTTCGCGTTTGTTATTTGGAACGCCCCTCTCCGCTAATGGACACGATTTGTATTCATCTTCCGCGCATATTTCGACTTTGTTTGGCTTCTTTTTGGGCGGCCGTTGGTGCTATCACGATGCGTGACGACCACCTAGTTTGCAATTTTTGAACTTCCACTAGACCTCCTGCGTCCCCGAGTAGTCATAGGAATTTTCTACAGTGTGTTTTGCTGGTTTGCTTCTTCCCCGCAACTCTACTTACTGACTAAACAAAAGTACTTTCAAATATCTTGTTCTTTCGTTCAGAAATAAATTTCCGGGAACCTTATGTCAACTGGAGCAAACTAATACTCGTTAAGATAAACCGACTCAATTTTGAACCTTAGGCCTACTTGACGTTTTTAATAGGAGAAAGAAGTTTAGTAAAAGGAGGTGAAAAACAAGGAATTTGAAGAGGAAAACCCCCGATTATTGCATGGGACGAAGAAAATGTCCAGAATAGCTCCCACAGCCGCTGACTGCGTCTGGCAGTCTTTCACACTACCCTGTTCTGCGCGACTACTTACATCATTTATTTAAAGGGGAAAGCCATGTGCATATTTAGTTGCCCGCATATATTCTAGGTAAAAACTTGTGTACGCTTACTGGCACACATATTTCCTGGCCAAAGCCATGTCCGTGTTTACTTGCCCCATATTTTCTGGACAAAGCCATGTGCGTGCTAACTTGCCCGCACATTTCCTGGGCGAAGCCATGTGCACAATTGTAGGCTACATGTTTCCTGGGCGCCAACAAAGTTCCATGACCCAAAAATCATCCACATGAACCAGAGCCTCTAACTCAAATACATCAAGTGAACATGAACGTGGAACCTGTACGTTTCATCCACCTGCTTGAGTGTTGAAGAAACTTTAAACGCGGTGTATTTGAGGAGAAATGCGGAATTCAAAATTATCCCAGACAAGCAAACATCTACAACATACGCAAGGTAAGAATTTTAATTTTCGACCACTTCTATCGTACGTTGGGCCTTTTTCACATAGAACTGAAGAAATGCGAGGAGTAACAACACCATTTGTCTCCTGAATTCAGGTCTCTGCACCAAGACTGCACCGAAGTAGACACATACCAAAGTAATTCAATTCAAAAGGCGAGAGAGTGCACCGTGATAAATTCATTTCACTGGCTCCAAACACACACTGGGTAGATCCTTCTACACCACAACTGCATCAAACATGGCACGATGGCGAACGTATTGTTGCCATTGTAACGTCCGTGGTGGTTCCGTAGTGCGCGGACACATAGGCACTGGACAATTAGGCACCGGACACTCAGGCACCCCCAATTACGCACTGTACAAATAGGCACTCGGACATATAGGCACTCGGACATATAGGCACCCGGACATATAGGCACCAAGTTTAAATTATTATTTTTTAATTGGGATGGGTTGTACTCAAATTGGGGGGGGGGGGGCGGGGGAGAAAAAAGTTTGCTAAAAAATGTTCGAAGCGTTCAAAACTGATAAAGATTGTTGGCATCTTTATTATACTACCATCTCTGATGTTATGTGTTAGCTGCAGCGAGCGCGGCAGCGCGAGTGAGGCAGCGTAATTTGAAACATTAATGCACCACACAAAAATTTCGGGAAAAAATTAAATACCCCCCCAACGGTCCACACAACTAAGTGTCCCAGATTTAAATCAAACGATGCAGAATTTGAGGACAATCTATCCCAATTAAAAAATAAAATAAAAAAAACTTGGTGCCCGAGTGCCTATTTGTCCAGTGCCTAAATTCGGGTGCCTATGTGTCCTACATCAGGTTACGTTTCTGTGCCATTGTTTTGTTAAATGTGGACTCCATCCATCCATGACAATAAGTAATTCTGTTGAAGGTACAAATTTCTCGGTGTGATTACGACTCTCATTTGACGGCTTTCATTCCTAGCTGGAAGAAGCACAGCCAGCACCGCGTTAAATTTTACAGTAGCTTATAACAGTTAACTGGCGAAAGCACTAGTTTTACAGTTTACCTACGCAATTTGCAGTGAAGTCGCTATTGGTTACCATTTAGCTAACAGCATCAGAACGGCGGCTTAGGTGACAGAAGGTCTTGTAACCGGCTGTTTACATAAATGGGAACATGCAGCATAAAGCCTGCACTTTGCGGTGCACCTTGTCATTACGTGAGCTGCAGAGCGCCCGTCCAATTGCCGCGGACATGGGAATTGGCCGAGCGCCAACAGCAAGGTAGCGAGCGGGCCCAACTATTCAACCTGTCAGTCAGGAGACGTAATTCCTTGGCGGGAATCCTCTGCTCCAGAGGGTATAAAAGCCCGCAGGAACAGAAGCTCCGCATTTGGTGTTGGAGGTGCAACTCACAAGGTTGGGACTTCTGGTACTCTTAGGGCTGAACCAAGCTGCAACTGTGTACAGACCCCTAGCTGTGCAGTAAGGAGTGAATTGTGCTCAAGTAAATTTTGAAATCAATCGTCCACTTCCTGACTATGGTAAAATCCACCCACATTAGTCAGTGGAGAAAGTGTTAGCGACGCGACCAAAGCCTGCTTACCACTGATCTGTCTGTATTCATCCGCAAGCTCCAATTCAAACAATGATGCAGAAATAGCATAACAATTCATTCACGCGATTATTTTTAATGCTAATAATTTCACATTTTTTAGGCAGTGTTACACTATAGCATGTATTTATTGTTAATACACTCATTGTTTAATGCCAAGAGTGGTCAACGCTCGTTAAACCCTTTGAAACCCTTAGAAGTGTGTGTTATTTTTGCATTACGAAATTTTATTAAACAGGAATGATTTCTCTTTCAAAAATGTTTCTGAAAGGGCAGTATTGGTTTTGCCTTTAAAAAGATCGTTTTGAGGAGCGTTAGATGGAGGTGGCGTGTGGAGGTGGAGGTTGAGGCGGGGGAGGGAACGAACTGTAACGAATGTCTTATTTCAATCATTACGTGGCGCTTGCAAGCCAAAGTTGTCAAACTTTCCGAAACTCTTCACAGTCAAGCCTGTACAAAAACTGATTTCGTGTTGCCAGCATTAACACACGTTTCCTCCAATAATGAATGTTATTCTCCACCCCCCCCCCCCACCCCCCCACCCCGCAAAAAAAATAGCCTATCGTCTCGTTCAATGGTCAGGCCAGGTTAGCCAAGCTGTGACGCTGACATTTGAAAGTAAACCACAAGTCCGGAATGATTCGTCTCATTGTCGTCCGTGAGTAATTTGGCAAGAATCGTATTCGTTTACGGCACGTGTCACTTTTCAACAGGTGCAATGTCGTCATTTCGACAAAAATTATGAACTTTTTCCGAATTTCTAAAAGCGTAAATTCGTCGCATTTTTACGTACGTGTGTCCGTGCATCGCAGCAAGGCTGTCGAATGAATAACGGTTGTGATCGTACCGTGTTTTCGCACCTTCAATTAATGCACACAGTTCACGGTTCGCAACGCCGTAATATCAACATCATTATTGCAGCCAAGCCTGGATGTCAGCTTTACGTTAATTCTTCGTTGATATTTTTTCCTCCTCAACAGAATGATATGAAGCGTTATGCATTGTTCGTATATCGTTTGCGTGGCGCAGTCAAACATCCAACACTTACTTTGAACTCTGTTCTGCAACGATAGACAGCAGCTTCGAACACGCCGCCCAGCAATCGTGTTTCTTTTGCAAATCCAGGAATAGATTTCTTTGGATCATGTTGGCGGGGTTAGCTGTAGACATTCATTACAGTTTGCTTTTGGGAACTCGATTAAGGCACCTGCAGAAGCCATCGCTTTGCGCTGTTGTTGGCATCACCGCCATCTTGGAACTACTTCCGTTTGGAAACAATAGGCTGTCAAAGTTTGCGATCTGCTGAAAAATGCTAATCGACTATTTTTGTGTGTTTCATGAAATTATGTATGGCCAAATACCGTACCTGAATAGTTTCTGAGAGCGTTTCATCCCTAAAACGTTTTGGTTGATGCTGGGAAAACACGTACTACGTTAAGCCTACCGTCGTAATCCAATTTTAACACAGGCGTGAAGAGGCTCTATCGCATCGTTAACTCTCTCTCCACTGACTAATGTGGGTGGATTTTACCATAGTTAGTCTTGCCGTTTCTCGCATTGTATGAAGCATTTGTGAGCAATACCAAAATACAGGATAGGGTTGTCGAAAATTGAAATCATTTGCTTTGCGAGTGCATAGCTTGTCCTAGAGCATTTCGAGTTCTTGCCAAAGTATATCCACTGATGCTTTAGGCCCATTATTTGAACGGCTATTTAATCTACGGTAGTCTTGAAGCAACAGCGGCGCCATTTCTCTTAATCCATTTTTGACATCTCGGTGAGCAGAACGTGGTACGACCTTCCTACGGCCTTCAAAGGGAGAATCTGGGTGAAGACCATAAGTAGGTGTAGGAGGCATTCGGGGGAAAGCAGCCAATAATTTCAGGGGTTGCTCCTTGGAGTGGAGGAAGGCGGCGGAATATAGCACAGGTCGTGAATCTTTGGGAACCGTCAACACCTCCGTACGTTGAGTAGAGAATGGATGAAGGATCCTCATTCACAGTAACTTACAGTATGCTACAATGGCAACCGTTTTATTTTTCTTGTCACAGTTGAGAAATTACGTCTTCTAGCTGTCGTCTGATGTAAGCTTTACAGGGAAAATCCAACCGGCCCTCACTACCAAATCGTTACTTACGTTTGTGTACTCTTGTTTCATCTTAGAAGCCTTAGTTCACTTTGAGTATACATTGATCATTCAAACTCGATGCCCATCGAAGGATTCAAAGTAGAAATCATCTCCTCTTATTATAGTGGAAGCTGCATGAGATTGGTTACTGTAGGCTCTTCTACTACGTAGACAGCTTAAAGACTCTCACAGGCTAAAAGACAGTTCGATGTTGTTACCATTGGAGAAAAATGGCGGCTGAGCCTCCATTTTTGCTGATACGTTTTCAGAGCTTGTAAAAGGAGTATGTTGTCTCTTCAATAGGGAAGATTTAAAAAAAAATTAAAGTTGAAACAATTAATACTATAAAACGCGTTAACAAAACGCAAGTGACGATTGTAGTAGTCGGGCTGTTGATGCATGCCTTTAACGGAACAATGGTAAAAAGAGAGATTGTTACATTTAGCTTGCAAGGATTGCAAGACAATACAAGAATGAACAACAATGTATTGAGTTGGGCAAGCACGGCGCAAACAGTTGTTATACTGTAAGAATACTATGGTGTTTCTTAAGATTCCCCGACCGAGGTTTTTCTTCGTATTTCGCCTGCCTAACTTTGCCCGTTTTACAAATTGGTAAGTGACAATTTTTTTAGCTTCTTATGCTCTATATTTCTTAGCTTACAATTGTGTCCCGATTCTACTGAACTAATTGTGTGATTTATAGTTCTTAAAAACGTATTTGGATGGGAGAGGGAGCTAGCAAAAGGTTTGACAGGGTTAGTGTCCGGTTGTATTACGTTAGTTTTCGTGAGGCGTTTAGTATAAACAGCCCACAAGCTCAAAAGTCCAAGGGGAATAAGCGGACACTATCTCTGTCAGATATTACACAATAAAATATCATGGAAGGGTACAAAATGGTAAATAATTGTATTGGTTTTAAAGCAAACTTCTTCATCCCTCTAATTTCTTCCAAATTGGGCTTGGGGAAGGGGTGTTAGCTGGAACAGGTTACCCAAGGGCCCACTGTAGCCTCGTTACACCACTGGCTACAGTAGAATGGCATTATTTCCTATTGATTCTTAATTATAGCACGCTGGCTTAAGAGCATCCTCTACGTCTATAGCCACTACGGTTCGTTTCTGTTTGAGTGCGCTGCGCTCTACTACCAGCATTTGACATGAGAAGCCCAGGAATTAAGCTTAGAGAGACGCACATTCTCTCTCGTTATAACTTGGCGGGAAATTGGCTTGGCTTTTGGCCAAGTGGAGTTAATATGTCTTCATTTGTTGTCCGGAATCCCTGTAATAAGAACATAAGACCGACTCGACAATGAAAATCCTCAACGCTGGTGGAGACTTTAACCTACAAAAGAGTAGCTTACTTCTGGTTGCAGGGGCGTTTAGTGGCTGGCCATAATCAAGCTTGATTGTTTTTGGATTATTTATTCATTTTTTTTAAAGGAAATAGTTGAATTTAACATCCCTTTCAGCTGATGAGGTTATTCAGTAAGGACATGGTTAATTTTGCTAGGGAATACCTAGTATATGATCATTTACAGGCCACAATCGACAGCAGCACGAGTGCATTTCGGGGCACTTCTTTTGGCGAATATACAGGGGTGGGCCGGGACCAGGATTGCATCCGGGACCTTGGCGTATGTGACCGTCGTGCTAACCACTAAGCCCCCCCAAACCCCAAAAATGTAACTAAAATTTGCATCGAGAAGCAAAAGTGCTAATGTTACCTGAAAAGATGTCCGCGTGTGGGTGAGTACAGTGGCTCACATAAAAAAAAACTTCGTAAGGAAATACATGAATGATTTTAAAAACCTAGTTATCCAAAAGTAAAAAAAATAAATAAATAAAGAATCGTATAAATAAAATGTATCAAGAGAAGAAATTAAACAAGTGTGGTCATCGTGGTTGAGTGGTGAGAGCGCTCAGCCTGGTTGCTGGAGGTTTGCGAATCTGGTCGAACCCCTGGAAAGAAGACCTTGGCAAAGTCCCCGCTAGGACTGCCGGCCAGGGTAGCGTGAGAGGGTACCATGCTCCTTCAGTGGCTATGGGAACTATTCTGGCCAATCTTTTGGCCCCTCCAATGATCGGAGGTTACCCAGTTCAAATCCCCGGTTTGGCTCCTCCCTTTACCAGACATTTCTTCTCGCAATGAGTCTGGTAAAGTTCAAAATTGAGCCTGTTCAGCCATAGGAGCATTAAATTGCTTCGGCTGACTTTAGGCTCAAAGAAATAAAAAAAAAAGTTTTATCAATTATTAATAATTATTAATTATTCAACAACATTTAAACTAACGATTTTATTAAAAATAAAGCACTTTTTCGTAACTGGCAGCTGCAAACTGCAAGAAAGAATGATAAACGTAGCTCGTAATGCTACACATCCGTGACTAAGCTAGTACGCCCTTGACCTAGTCTGCCACTTGAACATATGTTCCTAAACAAGTTCAGCCCTGCTAAATTCTCTCAACTCCTGGGCAAATGATTTGTAAGTTCGAGAAATTCCTTAAAATTATGAAAAATGCTGTATGCCACCATTTTCATTAGTTCTTTTTCTATTTTAGGAGTTAAAAATTATCACGTATTGTAACGTTTAAGTATAAATCACCAGCATTTTCTTTTAACATCCCTTTAGAAAGTTACGAAAAATGTCACGTTGCCAAAAAAATAAAAAGTATGAAACGGGGCACCCAACAGAACTTTAAATTCTAAATTGTTGCAAGAAATAAAATGTAATAATAAAAAAAAAAGACACTTAAATCCTGCCCTTACTGGTTTAGTGTATTCTTTTTTCAACCTATATAACTGAGATCATAGTTTTTGTTTTTATTATTGTTTGCTTGTGTGTCCGTAGTGCGAATAACGCTAATCTTCGTTCTATTTAAGTCCGTAGGCCTGGGCGATAGAGCGATGGGCGACTGCTAACGGTGGTTTTAATTTGTAAGGACATACAACAATAACTAGCTGTACCCCCGGCGTAACATACGCCGGCTAGCTGGTTCCCGCATACCTGAGCGTGGGCCCCGGTTTCCCCTATTGTGTGGTCTGAATATCCCCATCTCTGCTCCCTCTCTTTTAATTAGACACTCTCTGTAGGGCAGATGGCCTGTGGATGGTACCGTCCTTGAAAATATATAAATAAAAAATAATATTAAACAAATTAAACACCACCGTTAGCAAACATCGCCCACCGCCCAAGCCTCTGACATTCCCGATACGGACTTCAATAGAATAAAGATTATCGTGATTCCCACTGCAGGCTTCAATATAATAACGATTATCGAGATGCCCACTGCGGACACACAAACAAAACAACAAAAACTATTATCTTAGTTATATAGACTAGGGAAGCCCCGCTTATATGGCCGGTTTTGTAGAGCATTGTTGTGAATTCCATTTACATGAGAATACTGCGTCAATCACCCACCGACCTATATATATTAATAAACAAAAACGGAACGTTAAATGTTTAGAGTAAGGGTCTAAGAGTCAAAACTTAGAAGGAACACGGACAAGGTTTGGCAGTAAGGGTCTAGGTGTAAAATTTTGTAAAAGGCTGGTAAGCATTAGACCCTTACTACCCGGTGGTTAACTTATAGTTCTACTCTATTCGGACAGAACGTGTGTATGAACGGTTGTAGCAGGTTTTCTTTGTTCTTAGAATATTGTTATGGAACTTTAGGAACATAATTTTCTTGTTTGGCATTTTGTGTCTTTTGATGCTTTAGAATTTTTTATTATATTTCGTAGATTTATGGTAGAAGATAACCAGTAATGCTCTCTGCTGCGAATACCCTGCCATGTTACTAAATCGAAAAATAACTTTCAACATAAGCAAAGCAGCAAACGCATACCATACTACCACTGGATCATCGCATGGGTCAGTGTAGGAGGATTTCCAGTTTTTCGTAAAAATGTATTTATTTCTGACCACCGGGTAGTAAGGGTCTCATGCTTACCAGCCTCTTACAAAATTTTACACCTAGACCCTTACTGCCAAACTTTGTCCGTGTTCCTTCTAAGTTTTGACTCTTAGACCCTTACTCTAAACATTTAACGTTCCGTTTTTGTTTATTAATTCGTGTTACTTTTAGAATTGCAGCTAAACTATAAAACAATGCAGTCGACGGTCAAAATTGAGAGTTTAACACAGAGACCCTAGGCTGACTCTTACTAACACTGGCTGCCAGTGTTAATAATAGAAACAAATCCTTTAATCTTCAGTCTTGCAGCTGGCGTTTGCTAATTGGCATTGTTGCATAATGACAATGTTTAAACAATGTAAAACAATCAATCTGGTCGTTTAGAGCTCCATAACCCCTGAACCACTTGACCAATTAGAATATGCCTTATGGAAAGGACACATCTACAGAGCAATACCTGTAAAATGAGCTAAGAACCATCTTCATAGGACAAATGGTTTGACCTCTAGAGAGGACACACGAAAGGTACATCCCCAGAACAAGACCAAGAACAAGACCAAGACCAAGAACAAGAAGTTGTCTATTTTACGAAAAACTGGAAATCCTCCTACACTGACCCATGCGATGATCCAGTGGTAGTATGGTATGCGTTTGCTGCTTTGCTTATGTTGAAAGTTATTTTTCAATTTAGTAACATGGCAGGGTATTCGCAGCAGAGAGCATTACTGGTTATCTTCTACCGTAAATCTACGAAATATAATAAAAAATTCTAAAGCATCAAAAGACACAAAATGCCAAACATCACAAGAAAATTATGTTCCTAAAGTTCCATAACAATATTCTAAGAACAAAGAAAACCTGCTACAACCGTTCATACACACGTTCTGTCCGAATAGAGTAGAACTATAAGTTAACCACCGGGTAGTAAGGGTCTAATGCTTACCAGCCTTTTACAAAATTTTACACCTAGACCCTTACTGCCAAACCTTGTCCGTGTTCCTTCTAAGTTTTGACTTTTAGACCCTTACTCTAAACATTTAACGTTCCGTTTTTGTTTATTAATATATATAGGTCGGTGGGTGATTGACGCAGTATTCTCATGTAAATGGAATTCACAACAATGCTCTACAAAACCGGCCATATAAGCGGGGCTTCCCTAGTCTATATAACTAAGATAATAGTTTTTGTTGTTTTGTTTGTGTGTCCGCAGTGGGCATCTCGATAATCGTTATTATATTGAAGCCTGCAGTGGGAATCACGATAATCTTTATTCTATTGAAGTCCGTATCGGGAATGTCAGAGGCTTGGGCGGTGGGCGATGTTTGCTAACGGTGGTGTTTAATTTGTTTATTATTATTTATTTATTTATATATTTTCAAGGACGGTACCATCCACAGGCCATCTGCCCTACAGAGAGTGTCTAATTAAAAACCAGCAACAACAGCGACAATGCAAACGTAACACAACCATGACGCAGAGTAACCCTAACACAATTGATCTGGCCTGAATTTGTAAGGACCTTCAACAATAATTGGGCAGATGTGGTGACGTCACAGTATCTTAATGCAAACGGGAAATCACAACAATGCTTTGTAAAACCGGGAATATACGGGAAGCTACCCTAGTTTTATTAGAAAGAACTAGGGCGGGGCCCCCCCCCCCCCGTATATGGCCGGTTTTATAGAGCATTGTTGTGATTTCACATTTGCATTAAAATGCTGTGACTTCCCATTAGCAGTCGCCCAAGGTTTTATTAGATTTAGTTAGATCAGGATTAAGAGACAAAAAGGGTCCAGTTCCTGTTTGCATGAAAATATTGTGACGTCATCAGCACTGTGTCTCTTTGTCGAAAACACAGTTCGAATCATGACTTATACAGACAATTCCGTCATTCATTATACAGGCGATCCCGTTTGACAGCGATACAAACAAATAAAAGAAAAACGATTATCGCGATTCCCACTGCGGACGCACGAACAATAGAAGTAATAATTAAGGAAGGGAATCTCGGAAATCCTGCGACACACCCACAAACAAATAAACAAATATTATTATCTTAGTTATATAGATTGAAACTTTGGAATTAAATTATATTTGGCTTGTACATGTGTTTTCCTTCTATCGGCATGGTGATTTCTGTAACAGCGACGTTGAATGTGTCGACATACCAAAACTGTATTCTGGCATAAATTCACTGAACTGTAGACACCTCGTGAGAATGACATGTGTCAGAATTTGTAGCGCCTTTTGACTATGGTTTGACAATACTGACAGCAGAACCGGTTATCTACCACCGTAATTGTAATTTCGGGATCCTGTTTGTCCAAACGTATACTGTAAACAAAGTTAATTCACAATAGTATTAAAAAAAAACAAGTAGCGGCAGATAAGTGTAAAATTTGCCTTTGGCACCTTGCAGCACGTCTCAAAAAGTTGTAGTCTATTAGGGCGCATTTGCTCAACGACTCGCCTTCGTCTTCTCGCAGCTAGAAGCTAGAACATGGCCACTAAACTAAGGGCGCGTTTACGCAACAATTCGCCTTAACTAATCCAGGTAGCGTTGTTACCATGGCAACGACAACTCTGCCATCGCGATTGAGTTCTAGCTGCGAGAATGCTAAGGCGAGTCGTTGCGTAAATCCGCTCTAATCGGCCCGCTCTACAACGATAGGGGGGTAGACAAAATGGCCGCCACGTCTGATTCATTTCGTCGAGGTCTGTTCTTCGAGGTAGCAACTTTTTACGGTGCGACGCGACATCTATTGGCGGCTAGTGGCAGTTTTCGAAATAATAATTTTAATTTTTACGTAGATTTTAGTGGCAAATTTTTTATTAATTATAAGAGTATTTTTAAATGGTGTTTAAAAATATCACTCAGCCACAGTTAAGCTATTTCACTGCGTTTGCAAAAAAAAAGCAACACGTTCGTTGGCAGTTTGTACTGTGGGTGTCGCCCTCGGTTGACAAAATGCGGCAACTCAATCGCATCAGCGTCACTTTCGGCAGCCATGTTGCCAACCCAGTCTCGTAATGCTATTTTTCATTCAAGATCCGGCCAGTACTGTAGATAGATAGTCCTGCTAGAAATCATCTGAAACTCTAACATGGCGGGGGTTTTTGATCTGCCGGCTCGCAACGAAAACATGTCAATATGTGATTTAAGAAGCGACTGGGAAAATCGTTTTGTCAGGAGGAATTCTTTTTCTTATTGTCACTGATTATACGACTGCAAGCATTTACCCAAACGATGTCGGAGTTAGCTAATCTAGGTAACGCTGTTACCATGGCAATGATACCTTTACCATCGTGACTGAAGTATAGCTGCGAAAATACAAACGTGAGTCGTTGCTTAAACGCGGCCTCAACACGGCATTATGCAACAGCAGTTTTCTCGTTCACTAGCATTTACTTGGCCAATACTAAATCTGTTGCTGCTTCTCGTCTTTATACCCTAATATGCGGCTTTCGAATTGTATTTACGTAGTAACCATGGCAACGCCACGGACCACCTCTTCTCCACGTGCCTCGCGACACGACGTACTGGAGCCGTCGTCATTTTCGCTGTCAACATAATGGAGCGGGCTCCACTTTCTTAGCTGTTTGGATGTTTGGCTAAAAAGGAGTGACATCGTTCCACCAGGTAAAGGCGGCCAAGGCAGCTAGCTACTTAGCTGGAGAGTATCGTGAAAACGTTATTGATGCATATTTCTCTCTGTGAATGTGGATACTCATCCTTTAACTTTTACTTTTTCTTCATCCCTGCACCTTTCCCTTACATTTTCCACAAGTTGAATTTCGGGTGCGTTGGGATTTAACCTCAACATGACAAAAATATTAAGGCTGGGCCGATCACCCTTTTTTCTACCAGAGCCGATCATGAAACGAAACTGGCCGTTACCAAAACCCGACCCGATTACCAATACCAAATCCCCCAAACACATTCAAAACTTTGCTTTGTAATTTGTAAACTATAAGAGACAGCTGCTTCGGGTTTGGACCATTGGAAAGGTGGTGAAAAATCGTTGAAAATGGTGTATTCCAACGTCAAGATCGGTCGACGATATATGAAAGTAACTTCAATTTGGTTTATTACCGATCTCTCTGGAGTTTGTATACCGATTCCGATTTCGATTTCTACCGATATTGCAAATGTCGGTAAGGAATTACGTGAGGCATTCTGAATCGGTAATCGGGATCGGCCCAGTCTTACAAAATATGCTTTTAGTTGCTTACAGTTAACAGACACATGTCTGCTAGTGAGGCCAGAAGACAATTCAACAATCAACAACAACAATCAATCTTTCAGCCAAAGGTCAAAGGATTTTAGCGAGCGTTAACCGCACCCGGTCATCTGCCCGACGAAGCCCTAAGGCCCTATGTCAATCTTTCAGCAATTAATCTTCTAACAATCGGATGCCTTTAACAATCAGAAAAGGCTTCGCCGTCTCGTTGTTGTTTTGATTTTGGCTGTTGCTATTGGTTCATTTTATCACGCTGATGGTTCGTCAACCCCATGTCCGATTCCGGATTTTTTTTTTGATAAATCTTGTCCAGCCTCCCGTGCTACTGCATGCAAAGTGTGGCTTGGATATAGTCCTTGTTGTTTTCACGTAATGCGCGGTCTAAGATTACATTGGAGCGTCTTCATAGCAAAGCTATGCTCTGCCTTCGGCTCGCTCCGCTCCAATGATGCATACGGCATGACAGGATCGGCTTGTGACAAGAAGAAAACAATTTTTACTGCAGTACAAAACGATGGACTGATTTCTGAATGCCAGCATTCGATGGTTTTGTTCCGATTTGATAACCCCGAAATGCACGCTGTGTTGGATTTTGAATTCTCGCTGCGAGTGGCTGTTCATTCTACCGTCGTCTGATCACTGCTAGAAGCTGTTTATTCTACCGTC